>VZRF01014348.1:828-32405 GCA_013396875.1 Vireo altiloquus | reverse complement strand
ATCTAAAAAAAAAAAAAAAAAAAAAAGAGAAAGAGCTGGAATTGTTTCAAAACTCCTAGAAAAACCTTCCACAGCTGGTTTCACCACGTGACAAATACATACCCTCTGCTTTGCAATTTTTCTTCTTGTGACTGTTAAAAATCTGCAGTGTTTGATTATCCCATCCTAAGTGCTGCGAGTAATTTTGGCATTAAGCATTTTTCTCTTGATTTTGGTGAGAAAGGGGAAAAGAGAGCTTTGGGTTTGAGGGGGTGGCTTGTGGAAAGGCAGGCGGTTATCTCTTTCTCACTTGAGTAAGTGAAACGTCGCAGATCTGATGGAAAACCTGGATTAAACCTGTGAAATTTGGGCCAAGCCCTTAAAATGGCAGTGTTGACAGAGAGGAGAGAAGTCCTGAAGCCTCCTGATTGAGGAGAAGCTGTGCAGCACCTGTGTCCCCACAGCCCATGCAGCTGCTGGAGTCCCAGTCCTTACTCTGTCTGTCTGTCCATCCATCAGTGCCACCTACCCAGCTGCTGCAACCCCTGCTCAGGAGGGGCTGCCCTGCCTGACGTCTCCACCCTCAGGTCCTGGTGAACCTCTAAGTGGTGCTGGCATGGTCACTGCACTCCCACCCACAGCTCTAAAAGGGTTCACAGCCACATGAGCAAAAATGTGCCAGAATGTCTTAAAAATCCCAGTAGCATCCTCTTTGGCTTTATTCAGAGAGCACTGCTAGAGCAGGAAAGAGAAAAAAGAGCTTTGCAAATAGAAGAGGTATCTGGTCCCCAAATTTAAATCTGCCCTCAGTAAAATATCTGCCATGAGGGAGCAAGATCTTTAAAGGTGGAGATGCCAATACAGGTCCTGCATCTATGCTGGGCAGCCAAGCAGGGCTGTGCTGGGGACAAAGCCCCTCGGCAGGGCAGAGCACTCACATTTGCAGTCTCTTCTGAGGGCTCAAGAACAGTCACAGCCACTCGCTCGGTTGCTGGGGCTACGCGAGGCTGGAGTGATGCCCTTCTCCTGTAGGCACAGGATGTTCACAGAGAGATGTTCTTCCGTACCAGAAAGAGCTGGCCCACCAGCTGCCCCAGTTTCCCTCCCCTATTCACTCCCAGGCAGGTCTCCCCTTGCCCCACGGAAGGGAGGGGGGGTGGGTGAGGCTGCTCTCTCCTCCTTCAGGAGCCACCAGTGACCTTCCGGAGTGGAAAAGCCCCGGCCCCTCTTCGTTTTTCTTTCCTTTTTTTTTTTCTATTCATTTTCCTGAAAGAAAGAGCTGTTTGTGCCAAGAGCTGTTCCTTTTGAAGATGCTGATGTTGGGTGACAGGTCAGCAGGCCCCCAAACGTGCCTGTTCCCATTCAGTAGAGCATGTGCTCAGCTTTAAGGCGTAAGCGCTGAATTAAGTCCATTCAGCAAAGCCCTTCAGTGCGTGGTCGATTGTTTCCCTCGGCGCAGCACCACTCCTGCTTTCATGGGGTAGGTGTGTTAATTGGGCTCTTGGCAGCTTCCCTGAAGAGGATCCGGCTAGTGAAGGAACTGCCAGGGGCTTCCCTGGCAAAATCCCCCTGGCTGGGGCTGGGACCACACAGGCTGCGCTGGCTGGCACCGCGGCATCCCCTGCCGTTCCTCCCGCTGGAGGGAGAAGCGGGGGAGTTGATGTAGGAAACGAAGCCGGAGCTGCCGAGAACGCGTCCGTGTCAGCCGGGCACAGATGTGCAGGACTTTCCTTCCAGCGGTGAAGCTGCCACAGGTAGCAGAGGTCTTTGCCCCGGGGGCTGAGGTCCCTCTGCACTGAATGAGCAGCAGAGGAATCGGGCTCCTGCTGTGCCGGGCTGGCTCTGCCTGCCTGATCCCTCCATGAGCAAGTTGTGTTCTGTGCAATTGCTGAACAAACTGGGCCGGAGAAAGGTGGGCAAGTTTGGGAGTCAAAGCAGATGATGGAGCAACCAGATAAGTCCCAGCAGGGGTGGGAGGAATGGGACATGGGTCAAGGAGAGTGGGGCATCACAGAATCATTTAGGATGGTAAAGACCTCTAAGGTCAGTCCAGCTGTAACCCCAGCACTGCCGAATCCACCACAAAGCCGTGGCTGCAGATGAAGAGGGACTCTGGGAGGAAGAAGAAGTAGCACCACCTTGCTTTGGTCCCAGTGAGGTGCCAGCTTGGTTTGGCTGTAAGGTGGTCCAGCAGCCTTAGCTGATGTGTGTCCTGTGCTGAGCTGCGTCCCAGGACTTGTTTCTGCTGAGGAGAGCCCTGAGCCCTGCCAGGGGGAGTCGGTGGCTGTGAAGGTGATGTTCCATGGTGTCAGCGAGCTGTGGGAGCTCTGTGGAGCTGCCATCCTTGGGGAAACATCGCTGCAGGAGAGACTGGCTTTGCTTACAGGAGTCTAGGCTGCTGCTCCTCCAGTGCAGCCCCTAAGATGATTTTGTCTTCTCTTCCCTCGACTTTAATGGCTCATTCTTGTTGAAGATAATTTTAAGGCTAGGAAATTAATTTGCTGCCAGCCAAGACCCTTGCATAAAATACCTGGCAATCCACTGGAGAAGGATTGATCAGGATGTCAGATTTCTACCAGGGCTGAATGAGTGCTGCTTCAGTATGAACCTGTATCATAAAAATAAAAATCCTCATGATTTGACATAGAAATTACACTTCTCTGTTTTGTAACTAAAAGTGTTTTGCCCTCCAAACATGTAAAGTATGGTCAGCTTTCTGCAAGCTGTTTTTGCCAGCTTGGCCTGATTTTGAAGAAAAAAGCTGTCGCTTTTGCCTTTTTCTTGTCATTGCACCTGTTCCTTTTGCAGCCAGGAAACATTTTATTCAAAAGTCATTTCAGTTTTGTCCAGCATGACTGGAGATACTGGGTATGTGCAAGCTCATTAAAAGCAAGCTGTGCTGAGGCAGCAAGTCCTCAAGCTCTGGAGTCTCTTTTGCTCCCTCGTAGCTGCAGTGTGGTTATTTTCGGTGTCTGGAGCTGTCTGTAGGTGACACCGAGGACTTATTTTAGATTGCGGTCCTCCCGTGAGATCAATAGCTGGGGAGTGTGTATTACAGACACAAAACATCCAGGCCAGGCTGGATGGGGCACTGTGCAGCCTCGTCCAAGGGGAAGGTGTCCCTGCCCATGGCAGGGGGGGCTGGAACAAGATGATCTTTAAAGTCTCTTCCAAGCCAAATCTTTCTGTAATTCTGTTGATGCCTTAAATGGCTACCTAGAAACAGAGACTAGACAGGAATAAGGGAATAAAGGAGGGATTTATTTGAAAGGCCTTCAGAGGTACACTCTGGGCTCCAGAGGCTCCTGCCTCAGTGCATCCCAAAATGGACAATGACAGCTCACGAGTTCTTCACACTTTGATATCAGCATCAATTCCCCAAGCAGAACCCAGGCAAGGATGGAATTTGCCCAAGCTTGCCCCCCTCTCCCCAAGATGAAGGTTTAGTTTTTTGGCCTAGAACAGTCTAGATGTCCTTGGAGAGCGAGCTGGAGAGACTTTTATGTCTGTGTGAGCATGAGAGAACAGCACTTGACACACTATAGGAAACTTCAGTTACACTAGCAATACAGGATTTGAAAAATAAAAAAGTTAAAACCTAAGGCATCAGTGTGATTCCATCCCTGGTGCACTATGCAAGAGTGCAACTCCAAACATTCCCAAAGCAACTACTAAGTCACCTGAATGGTATTTTTTATTCACCATACTTGGACAAGTAGATAGATTCTGCAGAAGCAGTAGATTCCAGGCAACCCCTGGAGGTATTTCCAGAATGCTTTCAGAAATTGCCAAACGACCAAGTTCTTGTTAATCTGGCCCTCTCAAAACCTCTCAGGGCACTGAGAAAAGCAATTTCTGAAAGCCCTATCTGTTCTTAAAATGGAGATCATTCAACCAAGTTAAAAAACATTAATATTTTTTAAACTGTGATTTCCAGTGGGAAAGACAGCTTTCTGGCTTGCATAGAGGGCATGGTTTGTGTGCTTTATCTTCTTGAGCAGAGAATCAGAAAACATGATATGAGAGAAGACTGATGCCCCATAGAACTGCTGGGGTGGGACAAGAGAAGAAAAAAAGAGGAAAAAAAAAACCTAAAAACATTTTTCTCCAGTCAGAGGTGTTAAGAATGAGAAGTAGTTCAATCTGATGGTGTGTCTGAAAAGTAGCTCCAAGGTAAGTAGGCTCAGCAGCTCAGGTCTGCAGCCACAGGGTCTGAGTCTGGTCTGGAGGGGATTGTTGCCTGCCAGGACACCTCTTACATCCTCTGGGTGGTGAGAGCAGCCTTTTGTGGGAGTCTGTAGGTGTCAGACTGCTAGAAACTACTGCAGTGCACATCCAGTGAAATTCCTGGCCAGCATCAACCCATGGCACCCCCTGAGGCTTTGCAGGAGCATTTGGTAGTTTCCTTCTCTGCCTCCCGCAGGCTGACTGTACTTCTGTGGGATTTGCTTTTAATGTAGTGCTTGTAAGTTACTGCTTGCTCAAAAGAACTAAAAGGACTTGGTCAGTGCTTATGTTGATTTTTTTTTTTTTTTGGTATCTTCAGCCCTGTAATTATTTATATTAAATACAAAACAAACAATTATCTGGAATTTTCTTCATCCTGGAGTGCAGTGTGACCCAAATGGGTCTTTCTCCCAAGTGTAGGAACTGGTACACTGATCCCATGGGTTATTGCTGCCTGCTGCTCCTTTTTCCTTCATGCAGTCCTGGTAGTTGCAGGGCCAGGGATTGCCTTGTTCCAGCAGGCGAGGTGGAATCCAGCTCTGTACGGAACCTGCCTGAGCCTTGTGCATTCCCTCTGCTCTGCCAGCTCCGAGGCCTGCCAGAATCAAGGCTGTGCCTTGGGGAAGTGTGGAAAACAGGTCTCCACTTGCTTCATGGAAGGTATGAGACCCAGAAAATCCTGGCCAGCACCACAACAGGCTTGAGCACTGAGCTGAGCACAGACTGGCACGGTCCACTGGTCTTTGTAATGGTAGGGTTTTCTCCCTATGCTTATCTGGATAACCTAGCTGTTCCCAGCTTCTTTGGATTATGCATTTAAAGTGTTACAATATGACAGGGAAATCAAAACCCAATCAAAATTATCTCTATGAGACCCATTCAATAAAATAGTTATTGGCAATTAGCACAGATTTTTTATAAAGAAGTAATTAGCCCTCCTGCCCTGAGCATTAATGAATGCTTTTCATTATACCCCAAGGGGTAGTCAACCCAATAATAATCCACTTCAACATGAATGTTGTTATAAAACAACGTTGTTTGACAACAAAGGCAGCAGGACAGTCACAAACAGGAGGCAAGCCTGCTCTGGTGAGCACTGGAGCTGCTTGCTTAAAAACGAAAGATCATTAATAATTTGCTTGGATTGGTGCTATAGGCTTGTCTTCTTACTCATAAAGGAGATGAAGCAACGGATACAGAAAAACAGGATCTCATTTTTCCCTGGGTGCAAAGCTGAGGAAGCCAATGGAGATGCAGCAGGGCTGGCCACAGCCTTATACTGATGGTGCCTGCAGAGCCTGGCAGGGTGGAACAGGACTTGTCTGCGTGGTTGTCTGGAGGTGGTGCTCTTATGGTCTGGGAGCCTGGTTTTGGCTTTTCTTGGCAGCCAAATGGCAGAGGGTTCTGTGTCCCTGCAGTCCTTAACCCTTTGGCGCTACAGGAAACGAGCACCAGGCTACATCACCCCTTCCTCCATGCTGGCATTTCCTAGTGAGGTGTGTGCTAGTGCAGATGCAAAAATCACATTGAATCCTCAGTTCAGTGGCTCTCCTGCTCTGACAGACCATCACAGCCACCTGGTTCTGCTCAGGGTGGTGAGCACAGCACTAGCAGGGCTCTCTGTCAGAGGAAAGCCCTCACAGACTAAACAGATGAACCAACAATTTCCCTTCCCCTGCCCTGGGAATATCCTTGCTGCTCTCCTCTGACCCCACTGCAGCCTTTGCTCAGCCCAGGTCTGGTGTTACATTTACAGACCTGAGGATTCAGGTGAACAGCTGAATCATCCCCTCCAAGCTGGGCTGTCAAATCAGGAAGAAGTGGTCCAGGATGACACTGGGGAGCTTTGCCCCCAGGGCTTTTCCCTGTGGAAAGAGGTCAGTAATGGGAGGTGTAATTAAAGAGGCCAACAGCACATTTGCATGCTGCCAGAAAGATCTTCCTTGCCCACTCTTCCCCCTGCTATTTCATTCTTATTTTCTGGGGACCCCATTCTCACTCCAGGACAAAAAGATGCCTCCAGTCTCTCCTCCTTTCCAGCTGTTCCTGTGCTCTCCTGGGTGCTGGAGCCTAGGAAAAGCTTGGGAACTTTTCCTGCTCCTCTGGTTGTTTGTTTTACCCTCAGAGCTCCTCAAAAAAAAGGCTTGGCCTGAGAACCAAGCTCATGGGAGCATTTTCCCCCACTTCTGGGTGAGCTGAGAGCACCAAAGAAATGAGGAGATGGTTGTTTGGTGTACCACAGAATGTAGTTGTAGTTTTTAGGTTTTGCTATATATATTATATGGAGCCAACATGGAGATTCTAGGGTGTTGGCTCCTTCTTCTTCATCTTCCTCTCTCTTCTCCTTCTCTTCCTTTTTCTCTCTGACATGAGTTCCTGTGACTTGTTAATTGGTAGATAGAATTTAGTGTAGAGGAGACATGTCAATAAGGTTGATATTTATTGGTTTTGGGAACAAAAATAAGATACGTAAAACTTTCTAACTGGTTGATAATAGATATAAAAGCTACTTGCTCCTGGCAGCCATTGCCATTCTGCCCTGGTGTTCCTGGAGGTCACAGCACAGTCTGTGCCTCTGAAACTTTGATAAGAACAAGAAATAAACAAGCTTTGAAACAGCAGAAAGAAGCCTCATCTCATCTTTTCGGGACATGGGACACTGAAACAAGGAACACAGCCGGGCCAGATGTCAGGGTCCAAAGAAGAACACCCCCCCTGACACTGGGAAGAGGGGACAGTCCACCACTCCCACAGCTGGGAGATGGTGCCACAGCCCCTGTGTCACTGGGACAACGTGTGACACTGGCTCTGGAGCCAACGCAGGCTTTAAGAGGCAGCTTTGCCAAGCACCCCTGTGGCAGCCACGTCTCGGCTGCTGCCCCACGCTGTGTGCAGGGAGAGGAACCCCTCGGGAGAGCAGGAATGGTGATGATTGCTCAGCTTGCAGCATGGGGCTGCCTGCAGGCCGTGGGGTGGGATCTCAGCACTGTCTCCCTGGATATGCCGAGGGAATTCAGTCGTGCTGAGGAGCGAAGGCTGTAGGCCTAAGGGTAGGAACAAACAAGGGCAGAGGACTTGACGAGCCTTGTGGGTCCCTTCCAGCTTGGAGTACTCCATGAAAAAAAGAAAAGAGAAGATTATTGGGCAGTGTGGAGGCTGTTGGGATCAGTGCAATGAGCACAGAGCTGCATTAGACTTGCTTTAGGCAATCTCGATTTTGGCATTTCATGGATTATGGGTGCCTAATTTCACAGCTGTAAGCTTCTTTGAGCACACATTTGTTTTGACGTAATTACTTCACTTCAAAAATAAAGTACACGCGGGAAAGTATTTTTTTCATGTGGAGCCATGACCATCCTCTGAGGCACCCTTAGCAGGGCTGCAATCCCTACATCAGCCCTCAGTGCCTGTCTCACCAGCTCTTTATGGGATGGGAAGTGGGACTGTTCTGCTCCTGGCCCAAAGGAAAAGCTGCCTGAGCTGCAGAGTCGTGGGGATTAAGGGAATGCTCCCACAGAGCATGGGGTTCCCTGAGGAGGCAGATTTCCATGCTGTGTCATGATTTTAGTATAAAGGGGAAAAAAATATGTCCCTCAGTTTAACATTCACTAGAGTTTTCTTATCTGTTATTGCTGGAAGGGTTGGCAGACCTCTAGGGAAAATTTTACAAGGGGGAAAAACTAATTTTTTCCAATGCAGAAGTTTCCAGAACTTCAACAAGCTGTAATTAGCTTTGAAACATGAACTAGGAATCATTTAACTGCTACATTTAAAGTATCTGGGGTCAAGGATTACCTTTTTTGGTAATATAATGACATTTTAAATTAAAGAGTCTGTATTTGCAGTTTTCGCTTTTTAGCGAATTGTCCCTTTTTTGGTTGTTTTTTTCTTTTTTCAACAAACAAAATAGATGAAGATTTGGATTGAGTTTACTAGAGAACCAAGGAAGGCCAGGACTAGGTCTCCTATGGCTTCATAAAGTGCTGGAGTCCATATTTCCCCTAACTCACTTTCCTGTGAGACCAAGAAGGGAAATTTTTGCAGGAATATTTGAAGCTCAAAAAAGGGAATTATCATTTAATGCCATCACGGCAATGGTGCCAAGAAATACCAGCTGCTTGTATCTTCAGCCAGGACAGGTCAGACTGAGACATGAAGGCAGCTACAAGCTCAGAACCAGGGGCAGTTACAGGGTGAGTGTGTTTTGTGTCAGTGGGAGCTGTGACCTGGTACACAGGTGCACTTAGTGAAGTGGGAGATGCTCATAAACCCTCCCTATAAATTACCTGCCCCACAAAACTCCCATTAATGCAGCACTTAAGGAGCCTATCCCACAGCAAATGTAAAGCTTGGATGGCTGTTACCTGCAGGCTGTGCTGGGCCAGGCTCTCAGCCCCTGGCAGCCTGCAGGAGAATCACTGTCCTGCCAAGGGTGCTGCCACAGTGCTGGGGGCACACATCCAGCACCTCCTCTTCCCCCTGCTTCCCTGTCTGGATGGCTTTGCTGGGCTTTGGAAGGACAGCTGTGCACAGCAGTGGGTCAAGAGCAAAAGCTGACAGAAGGAGGACATGGACAGACTTGCTCTTTCATTTGCATTTTATCCTGCATTGAATGTTGCACATAGCTGCCTGTCTGTCCTGGCTTCAGCTGAAATAGAGTTAATTTGCTTAACAGTAGCTGGCACAAGTCTGTGCTCTGGATTTAGGATGAAAATAATATGGATAACACACTGGTGTTTTTAGTTTTTCCTAACTAGTGCTTACACTAAGTCAAGGATTTTGTATTGTGTATGCCTTGTTTTTCTGGGGTTTTCTCTCTCTCTGCCTTTCCTTTTATTTACAATTATTATTAATAGTAGTGTCATTTTTATTGCTGTTGTTATATTTTACTTTGTTTTGATTATTAATCTATCTCAACCCACAGTTAAGTTTTACTTTTCTTTCCCCCAGTTCTCCTCTCCATCCCACTGGGGTGGGTGGGGAGTGAGTGAGTGGTTGTTTGGTACTTAATTGCCAGCTGGGTAAAACCATTACACCATCCCAGGAGGGTTTCAAGTGCTGGACACCCTGCACAGTTACAACAGTCAGGAGGCAAATTTTACCTGGGAGACAAATGAGCTGTTGTGTTTGTCATTGACTTATTTCCAAACTGGAAAGTCTATGGCTGTGACTGTTCCTCAGCCTCCCTAATTCTCCCTTTCCAACCAGTGTCTGGTATTCGAGAATAATTGGACTCTCTTTTTTATAAGTAGGATGCATTTTTCAAGGCCATGATGGTCCTCTGCTGGTGGTCAAACAAGCCCTGCTGTGTGCACAGGTGCCCAAAACCTCACAGCAAGCTCTGTCATCTCTCTGGAGAAAAAAAAGGCTGCTTTGAAGATGTGGATTACAACAAGACATTACATGAAGTGGGGCCCTGAGCAACCTCATCTAGTTGAAGATGTTCCTGCTCATTGCAGGGAGGTAGAACTTGATGATCTTTGTGGTCCCTTCCAACCCAAACCATTCTGTGATTCTATGGTTTGATAATTTCATGATTCCTGCTGCCTGAAGAAGGGTGTATTTAGGAGGTGAAACAGGAGGCTTTTCCACCCCTAGAGCCTCATTTATCTCGTGTTGGGGCTGTATCCCTCTAAAGGGTGGCTCTGCAGGTGCAGGTGCAATACCCACACTTCACTCCAGCCTGTGATGCTCACCCTGGCACCAGCATGCCAGGGAGCAGCTGATAAATGGCCAGGTAGGGCTCATATGCTCCTCTCACAGGAGTTTCTATCCCTTCCCTGGCTGGTGGAGAGCACAGTTTCACCTGGTGGTGTTATGGGCTCCAGGCACACAAGAGACATTGAAAATTCATCCCTTCTGCGTCCACCAAAATGTCATGGGTGCAAATAGGGACTGGCCTGACTTTTCTGCCACGCTGCAGTCAGTCCAATCCACCTGATTAAACTTGAGTCATGCTGTGAAGAACACAACCCAGAGGCTCAGCTGCCAAGGTCTACAAGAACTGCATTTCCCAGTTCTAGAAGTCCCTTCCAGTCCCACATTGATACTGACAGTGCAATTTTCAAGACCACGTTCCAAGACCAGGCTTTTTGTAATTTCTCCACCAATTAATGTTTTCAGTGTTTTGATTCCTTGAGAAAGGTGTGTGTGTGTGCCACCTGAGGAAGGTTCTACTGAGGATGCACAGCTCTGCAGCTAAGGCACAGTCTCAACACAGCTCAACAACCCATGGCTGATTGATTTAAATAATAAACTGAATGTATTAGTGGCAGACTAATGAACTGGCCTGTACCATCTTGGAAGTGGATGATGGGCATGATACCCCAGCCCTTCATGTGAACCATGTCTTTGTTTTATGCAGGTTATTGAGGAGAAGATCCCATGGAAAACCCTATAAACACTTTCCAGTTTATCACTGTTCATTATTTTTATCAACTACCCTTCAGAATAAAAATATGATCAGATAAACCATGCTTAGGTGATACTTCATATACTATATTCTATAATGTTAGCAAGCGGTGGCACTCACATCTGTGTATGTGTGCAAAAGACAGCTATTATGCCATTTATCATCATCATCATTATCATCACCATCATTGTATAATATACCTCTATAACTTATACTCTGATTGAAATTGAACACATTTTTTGCCTTGTGGGAAGTGAGAGAACGTGGCAAGCGAAGGGCAAGTTAAAAGTGCTGGGTGCTTTTAAAGCTGATCTCTGAGACACAGCTTTCTAGGGCAGCAGAGATTCGGCAGGTCACCACTGCGGTCCCAAGCACGGCCATACCAGACACTCTGAAGTGTTCCCAGTCAAAACAATCCTCTGCTTATTCTAGATCATAAACAAGGCCAATGCTGAGTTTCACAAGCTCAGGGTTGTTGCATCCTTGGATGTCACGGTGGAGCCAGGAGGCAGAGCCCTCAGTGCAATGTAACATTGCAGCTCCTGCACGCCCGCGCAGGAGATCGAGAGGTCACATTTCGGGTCTGCAAGCTGCGACAGTGTCCCTTTCAGCACTATTGCACTGACACCTGTTACACCACCTCTCCTCCTTCCCACTTAATGTACTGTGGCACTCGCAGCGGTGTTGCAACAACAGCTGACAGATTCCCTGCCTTTGCAGACCCACTCCTGTCGGGTTGCAGGCGCTTGCTAATCGGATAATGCTGTTGTTTTGGTGGCACTCGTGTTTGTCTCTGCTAAATGACAAGCAGGAGCTTGTATTCTGCTTTCTGGCGCTTCCCTTTCAAGCTTCGCAGCCGCACTTGCCATTTCACCTTCTGCGTGAATCAAAGTTGTTCCTGCAGCTCTGTGAGACGGTGGCAGCTCGATCCAGGGGAGGGATGCTCAGTGGCATCCCCAGCAGCACCTGAAGCCCGGCAGCCCTCATTAGCCTTTCACGGAGGCAGCTCGGAAATCGATGGCAAACAAAGGGCAGTCGCCTGAAACTGGTCCCAATTTGGTTTCTGCTGATTGATCTGGCAGCTCCACCAGGGGAAAACAAATTATGCTGGATTATCAATTATTTGTGGGTTCACTCCCTTCATCTCAGGCGTGCTTTTATTCAGGGTCCAGGGAGATGAATAAGGGAAGAGAGGACCTCTGTCTCTCCAACAGGGGCTGTTCCTGTAAATCAGCTCTTACTAATGAGTCCAGGTGTAAATGAGGTACTGCTGAAATGCACAATTAGACACGCTGATCACCAGGGGAACTCGAGATGAAGATTTCTGCACCAAACCCACAAGGTTGAAAAAGAAGATTTCTCATTATCAGGTACAAAGCTGAAGATTTAGATATTCTTCCATTAAACAAGTTTGGTCACCAGTGCCTGAAGGCCAGAACAGTTCCAGCCCCTCATACCATGTAACCAGTGCTTGTTCAGGGCTCTTGTGGCAGGGCCTGAACTTTCATGCAGCTCAGGTGCCTGGGAGAAGACTTTTTAATCAAGGAAGGGTGCAATTAATAGATTGCCCTCGTTCATGAGATCAGAGCAACGAATATTAAAACTTAATCTTAATAATACAATTCCCCACCTTGGCACAGACAAAGGACACCTCATTTAGTGCAGGTTGGAAGAGACCCTGTAGGGCAAGGCTCAGTCTCTGCCCAGAGCAGAAGATCCCTAGGTTATCTCCAGGAAAGTGTTAAGCCCAGCAGCAGTTCTGAGCCCCTGTATTTCCTAGTGGGTCACTGTGTGGCACCGAGTTTCCAGCTGACTTTGGCAGAGCTTTGAACATGGAGCTGGGAAGCAGCTCCAAAATACATGCAGACTAGAGAACAGTGGGATTGGAGGGCTGTGTGCTGTAAGAGTTTACTTTGTTTACTTTAGAAGTCTTACTACAGATCAGCCACCAAGCTTAAAAGATTAAATATAGGGAACATGGAAGCATGCCATGAAAAATAAATCAGATAAAGGCCTGCCTCTTGGTAGGAAAATGGGAAAGAGCACAGTCGGTGTCACTTTTTGTTGGTTTTAGTGGTGGGAGTTGAGAGCTGAGAGTGAGGGTAAGAAGGGAAGAACATGACTTTAGAAATTATACATTTTACATAAATGATCTACCAAAGATCAGTGTTCTGCATAAGAAGTCAGAAATTAAAAAAAAAAAAATCCTACATATTTAAAACAGACTTAAAAGAAATAATTAGCCTTGTTAGTCTGACATATTAAAGAAATAACGTCAAACTGATCAGCTCTTGACACATCTTCATTTAGCATCCTACAGGCATGCAGAATGTCTCCTGTTGGGCTATAGAAAATAAAGATACGTGGCAGCCTCCGCATGGCTTCTGAGATCTCACTGGGCAAAGCAGAGATGAACAAACACATCTGTAACATGGTGTCTAGAAAGCCTCAAAAAGCATGTGGCTGGAAATGCCAGAGTAAGGCAGACAGAGGAAAAGTGCATAAAAACATCGAGGGAAAAGGGGGAATCCTTTCCTGCAGGGAGTGATAACAAGACAGATTGGATGAATACTTTGAAGAGCTTCCAACCAGAAAGAATCACAAGAAGTTCGAAGTGGAAGAACTGGGAGGTGAAGGTTAAATGTGAAGGGTCTTTATAGGAAAGATAGGAACAATTTCAAGTGCAGTGACAAGATAATCTATCAAATTTTAAGGCTCTGACTTGTGAAAACATCTAGTGACAGTCATAGCTAACCATGGCCAGGCAAGCAAGCACAGGACCACCAAATTCAGGAATGTAGTATGAAGATTAAAACTTGCCATGCCGAACTTTCCAATGAGTGACATCTGTATATTGGGTACCTGTCATTTAATCCACCAAAGTCAATGAATTTGACAAAGAAAAGCTGTAGGTCATGAGATTGCATGTCCCTGAGCTGTTAGGCCTGAGACCAAGAGGGTGCACATCACCCAAAGCTACGACAATGGAAAGCAAAAATCCTTCCCAGAAGCAAGGAGCTGATTGCATCCGTAGGAAAGTCACAGGGCTGTTCACCAGAACCACGAGGGTACGTCATGGAAAAGATGAGCCCTGTTCCTGTCACCACCTGCAGTATTTCACAAACCTGAAATTAAGGGATTAAAAGAAGCATTGCAGACAAAGAGTGTAGATAGCACAGCCTGTAAGATATGAAATGAGAGAGCTCTGTAACAGTGTGCTGGTTTGGGCTGGGGTAGGGTTAAGTTTCTTCCCAGTGGCTGGTATGGGGCTGTGTTTTGGATTTGCTGAAAACAGTGTTGATAATGTAGAGGTGTTTTTGTCATTGCTAAGCAGCACTTGCACAGCATCAAGGCCTTTTCTGCTTCTCATACTGACACCCTGGCGAGGGGGCTGCAGGTGCATGTGACACTAGGAGGAGACACAGCAGGGACAGCTGACCTCGAGTGACCAGAGGGATATCCCAGACCATATGGCATCATGATCAGCATGTAGAGCTGGGGAAAGAAGGAAGGGGGAATGTTTGGAGTGATGGTGTTTGTCTCCCCGAGTGTTTATTTTACACATGATGGAGCCCTGCTGTCCTGGGGATGGCTGAACACCTGCCCAGCCATGGGAAGTAGTGCATGAATTCCTTGGTTTGCTTTGCTGGCACACAAAGCTTTTGCTACTAAACTCTCTGTATCTCAATCCATGAGTTTTCCAACTTTTACTCTTCTGATTCTCTCCCGGATCCCACTGGTGGGGGAGTGAGTGAGCAGCTGCCTGGGGCTCAGTTGTCAGTTTGCATTAAACCAGAAGAAACAGCAGAGGAGAGCAGGGGCACAGGAGAGGTACCAGGTCTTGTCTTGACCCTTTGGCAAGATCACAGAGAGCAGGAAGAAACCCAATTCTTCCTTCAATCAGTTTTTTGTTAGGATTTTATCAGCCACGGAAGGACCAAAGGACACTGTAAATGAGAACTCTGGCTGGGTGTGAAGATACCAGCCCTGGAGAGCTCACAGCCCTCCTGCAAAGGGACAGGGACCCTAAGGAATTCCTGTAGCTCAATGAAGTCCTGCTGGAGGCTCCAGCATGCACAACAGGCACAACAGCTGAAGCTGTCTTGAAATAACCTTCCGGAGTGCTCTGAGAGCCAGAAACACTTCACTGCATTATTGTAGGCGCAAGGGAGTCTTCAGCAATGAAAGCGCCCATTGATGATGTGCCATGCCCGGGCAGGCAGTGATCAGAATCCCAAATCAAGGAGGACACTGAGGCAGCCAAGAAGGTGCAACCCAAACCTCAGCAGAGCCAGATGTCAGTCGCAGACAGTTTAATTATGTCTGGAGAAACCAGCCACAAAGGCAGTAAAGCTGGCTGATTATAAGAGACAGTGAACAAGCTGACAATGAAAGGGGTAAACAGGGAAATTTAAAAATTGCAAAGGAGGTTGAAGTAGGTCAGTGTATTCGCACCCAGCCATGCAACTCAAACCACTTGCTAAAGAAAGTGCCTTGCTCAGATACAGAGTAATTATCACAGCTGGAGCAGTGGACATGGTCCCATCCAACCTTACCCACTGCGTGCTTCTGAGAGAGCAAGGACCTGAAGCATTTACAAGCATCATCAGTATTCCTCTTCCTTCACCCTCCTACTACTACAATCAGGCTCATGCTACAGGGCAAAATGCAGCTGTAAATAAATAACAGGACTTTGCCAAGCTGTGTCAATGACTCCAAAATGTGCCATAGTCTGTAGTTCCCACCTTCACAAGTATCTATTTCATTAGGATGGCCATATTTCTACTCTTAAACTATAATCCATCAAACAGCGTGACATTTGTTGGTGTGCAGCACAGGCTTAACATGCTTGGTGAAGCTGAGAGGATGATCAAGTGTCTCTGCCTTTGGAAAGCTGCTAATCTGAAAAAATTGAAAGAGAACAAGATGTCCCCAGGGATAGCTAAGGAGAGGAGAAGTAGTGTGTCACCCAAGAAATACAGGCTCAAGTAGCTGTAGCCTGTTGTGGGCTTTACAGCAAGGCTGACAACCAGTTTGGACAGATGTGCCAGGACATGTACGTCAGTGTACATTCTTTTGATGGCCATCCCCTCACTCTGTGGCATCCCAGTAGAAATTGCACCCAAACCACTATGTTACAGAAAAGGAAAAGGCAAGGAGTAGCACCCTGACAGGTTAACCGTGAGTGCCTTTGTTAGCAGTTTGGAAGTCTGGGTGTAAAATTATGCCAATTCAAAAGAGCAGCCAGCATTCCACCTGGTAATTGTCAGCATGTTCAGCTTGATGAGATATAAATGATTTGGAGAAAGCAGAAGCCTCTCGTGTGAGCATGATAAGGCCTAATATGCTGTACCCCCAGCAAAGAGGGAAGAGCAGGGAAAGAAGTGCAGCCAAAGAGGAAATACTGTAAAAGCAACAAACAGTCAAAGTAAGGGATGGTGTAACTTATCCCCCCATATGAACATTCAGTCATTTAGGGAATATTCATGAAAAGTGTGGGCACAGTATTTCCCACGATGCTGAAAAGGAAGGAGTGGAAGGGGGAGTGTGGGAAAGCTCTTTGCAGTGACTCTGCTCACTGACATCGAAATGGAGAGAAAATAGCCTGGAAGTTCCGGGGTGGACAGGGAGAAGGACCTCTGTGTCTGCCCTGAAGGGCAGTCAAGTGGGGGCTCTTCTCCTCGAGGCAGCTGACTGAGGGGCTCAGATCAGGGCTGTGAAATCCATCCTGATGCTGCTCCTCGTGGCATCCTGAGTGTTCCAGCACTGCTCATGCCCAAATACCCCAGCAATTCTCCGAAGAAATAATTCATATCTGAGGCACAGGAGATCTGTGGAGTTACACAAACAGTTTACAGACTTTTAATGTCAGGCTGTGACCACACGTTACCCACAGCTTTTTTAAGTCCAATCTGCTGGGATTTTATCACAGCCGGGGTATCACTGTCCTTTCCAACTACCAAAATCTGATTTCTGAAAAGGCCTCCATCTGTCTCCCATCTTACTTTAATTTACTGAGTTGTGCCATATCCCCATCTGGCTATTGGCTGGAATTTTGTTTTGTTTTGTTCCCTTGAGTTATTCAAGGAGACATAGAGCTGGCTGAGTACATTAGATCATTATATGTCTCTTAAAGTAGTTGTTGGATTTATTTGAATAGGGTTTAGCAAGATTAAGAATGTTTTCTTTAAATTACTATAGTAGTCTACAATTTTCAAATGGTAATTTTGTCCATTATATTGATTTGTATTTAAAGGACTTTGATGGTTTTTTACTGCAGTACAAAAAAGGCAGTTAAGCAATGCTCCTGTGAAAACCAACACTTTTAGAATTTTGTTCAAGACTGAAATAACAGATTCACAAATCCCATTAAAATTCAATGGAAATTGACCTCACACCTCTGTAAGTTGCTTGAAAAGCTCATTTATAGAACTTCCAGAAGTAGCTTTACACACAATTGCTGTTTCCTACCAAACATTCTTCATACAACTTCACATATTGTTATTTTGGGGGGGAAAATAATGAAAGTGCATTCCTGACACAGTGTTACTGACATGGAAAAGTGGCTCAGCCCTTCTGAAAGGTGCTTCAGTCCTTTCCTTGTCTGTCTTTGTCTCTCTGAAGTGTTGCACCTCAGTTTAGCTACCTGTGCTGATTGCATCAACAAGGTACAGAAGGAAGCCCCAGTGTACTTTATCCTTCTATCATCTCAATTCCACCTCCAGCCACATCCATTATTTCACCCAAAAAAAAAACCCCTTCTGTAGCTCTCAGAAGCTTTAAAGGAGCCATCCAATAAATAAAATTATTTAGTCATTCACTGTGCACACTCACTGGGAGAAAAATAACAACAATAATTATAATAATAATAATACATTAATGAAATACTGGAAAGATAAAATAATTAATAAGTGTTGTGGTACCATTTCTGCATGTTTTCTAAATGGCAGAATCATTGTCTCTGTGCTGGTGGCAGGTGAGTTCAGCCTCCCCTCCACATGTAACTGCTATCAATTTTAGAATCTGTAAAGTATAAAGTATTCAGTAATTTTTCCTCTCTGTCTCTTTGTATGCATATCCTAATACATGCAGAGACTCCACAGCTCACATTTTTGTAAGAATACAAGCAAATATCCTACCCCAAAAGTTAAGCTGAACCAGAGCTCAGCAGCAATCCTTTCAAAGGCTTTTCAATGGCCTGTTCTCTGCCTTTGAACACATCTTTGGCATTCAAGTCCTCGGAAGAGAGGCATTTACTAGTTTGGATCTGAGGCATTATCTGGAGTGTGCTCTGGACGTTTTAGGATCTGTGCGATCGCACATCACTGCACCTCTCATAAAATCAACATTGCTGTGCTTCTATACTCACAGCACAACTCTGATCCAAACTCAGCTCCTTGTATTGACAGGAGATTGGCTTTGGGCTGTGTCGCCTAAAATGATGCTCACAGTTTGCCCAGTCCAGCCAAATAAAACACTGAATAAGATATCTACTGTTTAAGTCCTGTCTTCCTTGCTTTAATATGAAAGATACTCTGACATTTTATGACCGAGCAGGAATCTATCTGAACATCTTTGTCTAAAATTTCCTCTCCCTCCACTGACATGCAGTGTGTTACAATCCATGTGATTGTCTTCATCCTGTCTAAGAAGGGACTGGGCTGAACAATACTGCAAAAAATGTAATGAATTTTGAGAGAAATACTCTGAAAGTGGAGAAAAGAAGCTGAAAAGTACTTTGAGATGTAAGCTATTACGTAAAAGCTCAGCTGTTATTATTATTTTATTAGTCATTGCTGTTGATAATGATAGAAATGCTTGCCATGCTTAGAAAAGGTCATTCTTTCTGCTGCAGTACATCTCTTTTTGAGGCTGAAGTCTTTATCCCTCCAACTCTGTGTTGAATAACTTGAATTTGCTAAGGAAAAAAGAAAAATTCAAGCCATTTGTTGATTTTGAGCCCAGGTAACCTCAACAGTTTTTAAACTTACCACCCAATTTAACCAAATGTGACAGAGGGCCGAAGATATTCAAGATGGACATTTCCTGTGGGTTGCATGAAAGCAGGAAGGTGGATGGAAAAGACCTTGTTAATATTCCCAGCTGAGGAAAAGGGTACAGTGTGGGCATAACTGCTGTTACACAGTACAAAATCCTCTTAGGTGCTTGGCCTTTAAGCCACGAATCTGCAGAAAACCAGGTCTCGCTGGATCTTGTCTTCAAACACTTCTTTGTTATTCTCTCTTGATAGCAAACCCAATAACCTCCTAAGCAAAGATTTGAATTGTAGATGACAATATAGCCTGTGCTAGCATGTAAAATGAAACTTTGGCATTATTCATAGCTCACCAAGCCTACAGGGTGTGGTGTGGCCTTACCCGAAAGCTGCCAGGTTTTCTCTGTGGTGGCACATCTGTTGCCCTGTTTTCCTGTGCAGTGGGAGAGGCACTTGGAAAACAGCTCATTAGTTTATTATTGTTATCTTCACCCTTTCTGGTTGTCTCAGTCTCCAGCTTAACTCAGACTCCTTTTGCCTTGCCTCATCCTCATCTACTTTTTAAGCTGCTTGGCACACAGTTTATGTGCTTGTCCCTTACCCAAGCAATGCCAACTCCTCCCTAAGACAAGTTCTTGGGCCTGTAAAGATGTTTGTGTGGATCCAACTGCTGAAGTAAGTTTCACATAACAAAACCAGAAATCATTTCTAAAGCTCCTCTGGAAACTGGTTGCCAACAAAAAGATTGTTTTTTTCTTCTTTAAGGAAATGGTATTCAAAGTCCAAACCCGTCCCTGTTAGCTTCAGTTCATGAAGCATGAGACCTTTTAGTTCTACATGCTGGGAACTAATTGTGAAGCAGCCAAACTCACTTATCTATGCCCTCTCTATTTCAGAGGTGACTGGAATTTGTTGAAATTAAACCTACAACAAAAAGGTTCAGCAAATATTAATTTGTACTTTATGGGAAATTAGGTTGGATTTGCATCGCAGGCATTTTTTCATATCTGGTTATAGTCTTAAAAATGTCACAGCCCCGAAGTTTGTAGACACAGCACTCTCTAAATGAACAGGGGAGAATTATTTCAGAGAGTAAATCAGAAATTCATACACGTGAACAAGCCCTGTGTGTCTGGACCAAAAGGCTTAGTACAGTGTTCCCGTGCTTCCAGTCAGCCAGCTATAATTCCTGTGACTCCAGGGATCCCCAATAAACTGCCTGCACGTCCTATGTTCACTGAAATTTTTGACCCGATAATTTAGAAAACTGAGTTAATGTGAGAAAACTGTGATCCACGCGTGGACAATTTCCAGGTGAGAGGGATGGTCCACAAAACGGATAGGATCCATTACTCAGGGTCACTGAAAGGGATTCACCTGGCTCTGCTCCCAAGCCTTCCCTTGTAAATCATGTCCCTCACAACTTGAAGAAGCCTCATTTGCCAAACAAATTGACTGGCAGCTGCAGTGCTGTGGTTGCTTTGGCTCCTTCTCAGTTTCAGTCCCAAACCAGGAGAGTCGAATGACACTAAACATCCACTTTTAGGCGACTGCAAATCAGTGAGGGAAGGGTTTCCCAGCAAGCCACAGGCAGCTCGTGTGGCCACCAGTGATTTATTCCCTTCCCACTGCTATCGACCGCACCAAACACCCACTGCTTCTTCGAGACGCGGTTATGCAGCCAGCGCGGCACATAAAATATTGACGCCAATAATGTTAAAAAAAACCCCAGGACAACCCAAACTGAAGTTCCTGTAATTCCAGCTGGGCCATAAAGCTGGGTTTCCGTGCGGTGCTGGCCACGGGGCTCCTGCAATCCGGACGCGCGGCACTAGATGGCAAAGCAGCGCCAGGTTTGGCAGCGCAGCCCAGGCTAAGCCTCCCTCCTCCCGCAGCGCCGGCAGCGAGGGCAGCGGGTCTGGTCCCCACGGGCACCCCGCCAAGGAGGGGCTGCGCATCCCTGCCCTGCCCCTCCGCATGCCCTGCCTCCCTCCTTCAAACCGCGGCGAACCGCGGAGGTCGCGCCCTAAGGATGGGATGCAGCTCATCAACACCGCAGGTGAGGGGACTGTGAGGATGGAGACGTGGCTCGTTTTCCTATTGCTCTTGCCGGCATTACTGGCTGACGCTGCAGTTGCCCTCGGGAGATCCCGTGCAAGACAAGCAGTCCTCGCTCCAACAGAGATTATCCAGCAACTGAGTAGCAAAACTTGTCTCCTTCTTGAACAAAAAGAGATTTACGTTTAGTAGTCCCAAGTGGAAACACCTCTCCTTTCAATCTCACGCCACTCTACGCTTTGGGTGTTTTACTGTGTGAGGGAAGCTACCACCTATGCATTTAAGGTCTGACTGATTTTTATTAGGAGTCTCTTCTCCCTTTTCCCTTGTGTGCAGATAATATCTGTTTATGCTAAAAGGAGTTGCAGAGGGAAAGGGGGAATCTTCAGGATCCAGTTTTGCATCAAATAATAAAAACCTTTTAGTTCTAAGTAAAAAAAAATATCTCCGGGCAGGCCAGTAAGGCCCTCCCTGCTTTTTGTAAGGGAGTGTCCTGGTTTAACCACTCTTTCAACAGGGAGTTAAGGTTATGGTCATGTCAATAAACTCATCCTCACAACTGCAACACTACAAATTATACCACTTTAAGGGTAACCTCTGTTCTCTCACTGCATCTAATCGTTGGACTCCAAGTATCAGCTTAAGTTGGAGATTGCAAACTTTACTGTTTCACCAAAACTTCTCTGCCCCTTCCGTGCCTGGGAACACAGGATTGATGGCAGGAGTCCTCCTCCTCTTCCCTACAGCTGCAGGAGAATGTGTAAGGTTCTGGATGCTAATGGTCATGATGTCACCCTGTTGGAGGTGTCTCATGCATGGTCCCTTTCTCGGGAGCAGCTGAGCCCATGTTGCTGAAACAGGATATTCAAAACAGATCTTTCCCTCAGAAAGTTTTGCAGAAGCTTTGAACTGCGTCCCTCCCTTTAATTTTTCTTTTCATCCTTGTAACATTCAGTCCTTTCCCCTCTCCCTTGCCTTCTATGAGCTGCTGGCGACAGTAGCAAAATGAGCTAGGAATCTCTAGGAAACTCTTATTTAAATGACAGTGCCCTACTAAGTCCCAAACTTTGCACTTGGGTATAAAAGGGCAGCAGTGAGCCTAAGTGGGAGCCACATACACTCTGACAGAAGGGTATTTGCTCTTCAGGGTTGAAAGAAGTCAAGATACTTGCCAAATCTAGATTATTTCTACCTTCAGGACAGGACAAGGCTAACATGAACAAAATCCTGCTTTCTGCTGGTGTGGGCTTTTAGTAAGATGTATCATGCTCATCCTTGGCTATTTAAATAACATTGTCTCACTCTGTATAAACCAACTTTCAGTATGAATGAAAAAAACGCTATGGATCATGAAGCAAGTGGGAATGGATAATCAATTTTTATCACTAATATTGTGGGTATGACCAATAATTCTGAATGAGTTATGGAAGCCTTTGCTCGCAGCAGATGTGTCTCCTTTCAAAGCAGTCTCTTTTTAGCACAGCCTTAATAACAGAAAAAATGTTGATTTAAATATATTAAATCTAAACACATATGTGTTTTCATTGTCCATCATATTTCTTCTTAAAATGTAGGAATATGAAATTCTCAGAGGTGGACTGGCTGGGGGAAGCACAAACGATGGATTACAAAAGCTTTCAGCTTTACAAACACGGGTTCAAATCAAGCTTAAGTAAGTGACAGGCAAAATGGGGCTATTGATTTCCTTCTAGTTCCATTTGGCTACAGCAAAAACTGGGCACAACAATGTCTTAACACCTAAAGGAATGGCATCAGCCAAAAGATAAAGCTTCTGCAGGAGAACATTTGCGGTGTTATTTATAGCTATTGAGATTACTGGACCACTTCAGATTACTAGAGCTGAAAGACATCAGAGAGTAAAGTCATATCCCCCCATTTTGGGAGCTGTGCTTGCTTTCTAAGTTTGGCTGTGCTTTCTGCCAGACCTGTGCCCCAAATCCGCTTTCCAGTTACACGGTAGAGCAGACATGATCCATGTCTGCAGGTCAGGCTGGGAAATGTTTTGCTTGCAACAGGCCTGTCAAAGAAAAAGATTCACACCAAGTCAAAAATCCTCTGATGTCCAGCAACCAACCTGCCAGGCAAGTGACAAAGTCTGCTGATTTTCCCTTCTGCCCATGCACTCATCCTACAAGAAAGCCCCAAGAGGTCCTCGAAGCAAATTTGGTGGCCAAGGCTGTGTCTCCTTGCAGGTGACAACAAAAAAAGAGCCAGGCCTTGTCTTGACTGAGAGGTGTCACGAGTAAAGCTGTAAATGGGGTGGAGTTCACAGCTCCATCATGAACTTGCAAGGTCAGACCTTAGGGATCCTACTTCCGAAGCTCCCAGCAGGTAACATCAGGACTTGGTTTCTAAACACCTCAATGCTCTTTGGGTGCGTAAGTCAGGTCCAAGGGACTCGGGAATGAGCACAGGAAGCTCTGTGTAAAGCCTGGCCTGCACTCTGACTGATTAATACCCAAATGTCCAGCCCAAGGTGACTGGCTCAGGACCATTGAAGGAGCCAGGGCTAAAATGCAAGAGTTTCTTGCTCCTATATTGCTCTTCTACCTTCCTGAATTTGGTGCATGTCTTCTGCTCCTGTTTAAAGACACAGCAGGGCTCAGTGGAAGATTGTGTGGCTGCCCTCTCCATTTCCTTACACCAGGGGATTTGTGTCAGAAGTTCAGCATTGCCAAATGTAATTTTGAATGATTTTGTAGTTCTAGGTCAATAAACTGCTTACCATCATAGGGGAACTGAACCATGAATTACTCCAGTTGCTACCGTGCATCTTTTTTTTAGCCATGTACATAGAATGTGCAGTTCAGGATGATTCTCAATAGCCCTACATTTTCAGATTCACATTTATAATAAAACATTATTTTCTTTCTTCTGTTTCTAAATGAGCATGCTGTGTTGTTACATCTCAAGGACCACCAAGACTAGAATATCTCAAGACCTCATAGCTGCAAAGCTCTACTCTTCCTACAGAGAAGAAAATAGAAGAAAATAGTGAAATAGTAGGGCAGAGAGCAAGAAGGTTCACTGTGTGCTATTGTTTTTTTATCAAATTACAGGGATAAATATTATATTAATTCAAAGTCTCCTCGTAGTGACCTCTCTCATACATTATCTGAAGATTATGTTCATTCCTTATTTAGTGGGGCTCCACTTCAGAGAAAAAATGGAGCGAAACTCCCCCAACCCTGGGAGAACCAGGATGAGAATATTTGCTGGTGGTACTGTCTCCAGGGTAGTAGGGAGAATGTGGTATGTACCTTCTCACACATGTAAGAAGAGTGGATTCATAATCTTCTGAAAATTACCTTAAAACACATGCAACATTATGTTTTATACTCATATATAATTTCCTTGATGCTGCGGAAGACAAACACCTAGTGGTGGCAAAGATCCCTTTTGGTGCCTTGAACTGCTGAATGCTTCTCCTCTCAACCCACCATTTACTCCAGTTCGAGGCAAGGAACATGGTTTATAATTTTTTACCGACTTTTCTGGGTGCGACCCAGGCACAATGACCATGATTTACTTCCCAGTGGTTTCCTTTCCCTTGGAAGCTGAGGAGCAGCCAGCTTTTGTTGTGAATCCCGCTCAGCCCTTCACCCCACAGTAGGGACGGGAAGTGTGGCAGCTCGTTTGCCCACTCCCATTCCTTCCTGCAGGCACCACGTTATATATCCCTCACAAGCCTGGCCACAGCTTTCAGAAGCATCCAATAAATCAACAGTTAAAAGGGAAGAGTAGACATGGGGAGCAGGTGCTTATTATGTGTGCATCTCTGGAGAAGAATAACCCACAGTGTATTTCCATGCCCATTTGAAATAGAATACGACCATGACCCTGCAAGTGGCTCTGCTTGAATTGTTCCTGGCATGATGTTTTACTCCTAATATTTTCATTGTCTGCCTCCATCAGTTTTACCTCCCACTGTAGCATTAATTTTGAATGTGAATATGGAGGCTGTGCTTTAAATAATACAGCATATGCTTTTTATTTGCCATGTAGAATAATATTTTTTTGGCTGATTTATGTTCCACCTGGACAAAATTATTTTTTATGACGGGTTTATTTCATTTGTTCCCACATCCCCAAATGTAGGGAGAAAGAAAGAGAAATCTTGTAAACCACTGATAATGACGGACACAAAAATCTGCTTTGAAATACAAATTTACTGCAAAAACAGATTCTCTCCAGCCATGTAAATGAAAAAATGCTGTTGTAATAATTTTAAGGCTGCAAATGCATGTTACTACTGGAGAGAGTAATCTTCCGGCTCTTGTGTCATCCCTTACACAACGCTGGGAATAAAGAGAAATTCACTGACAGCTATAAGCTATTCCAGTAGAACAAAATTACACATATGGCTACAGCACAGATTTAATTTAGCTCTTTTCAGAACTTCATCAAAGACAGGACAAAACCCTGTGGTCTTTCAGTTTACGGATTTGCCCCAGAACTTCATAGGCTAAGCTGCCAAATCTACCTTATTTCCAGTTTTCACAAGGACTGCAGAAAAATATGTTACTTGCCATTGAAACAAATTCATTTCAAACACCTGATTTGAGTTTCAATTAAAAAATAATATATTATGTACCTTGTGTTTTACAACCCTGAAAAAGACTGGCAGTGTTTTTATGTTAATCTATCACCTACAGAAATATGCACTATGAATAGATATATTTTTTTAAAAAAATTATATGCAGTCCTTAGCACAACTTTGTTCTGACTTTGACTTCCAGCTTTTGGTAGTTGCTTTTTGTAGAGCAACTAAATATTAATCATACAGATTCATAATAGTCATAACGTTCGGGAAGCTCTGGTACTATTTTTGGTTGTAATAGTTGCCTTTAACCATACAGCATCCTCCAGCCAAAACCACACTATAATAGGAGTGCTTATAATAAGGACACATAACGCCTCCATGTCAGCTCTGAACAACAGAGACAGGAAAAGTAGGATATTCTTTCAGAGCAGTTTCTCTTTTAATACTGAATGTAAAATGAAGAGAAAGGACTTTCACAGGAAAATTCTGCCGCTTCTAGTCCGACCCTGTAAGTCCCCATCAGATGAGAGAAATCCAAGCTGATATCTCTCCCCTTAGCATCTCCTAGCAGCAAGTGGAAGATTTGTTCCTATGCAGGCTCCCTCCTCCCCACACAGAGCTCTCCTCCAGCCCCTCGTCCTGCCATGTCCCCAATTCTCGCTCCATCAGCCAGCACGGAAAGCTTCGGTGACGGTGGCCACCTTTGTTCTGCTCCTTCTCTTCCTGAGCACTGGAAGTGAAGAATCCATCCAGCAAGCCAGGCACTGAAAATCAGTGACTGCTTTAAAACGAGGAATTACAATTTATAGGGCTGTATGAACGCGTACTGCATTTGTTTCACCACCTGGACAGCTCTGGGCCTTTCAAACAAAACCAGAGCTCCCGTTTTTTCCGCCAGCTCGGCGGGATAAAGGGGCAGCTCCTGCGGGAGCCGCCAGCCTGCGGACGGGAAGGGGAGGCAGTGCCAGGAAAGTGCAGTAGATGGAGCCGGAGAGGCGCGGCAGAGACCGAGCGTCACCTGAGGATACCTGCGAGATTTCCCCCGCAGCTAAAGCGGGTTAGAAAATGTGCAATTTAGATTTATCAGTTCAGGAGGGAGATTCAGATAAAAACAGTTGAGCTGGTGAGATTATTAAATGCAGAACCCCGTGCTGAGACGATGCTCACCTTACTATGCGTGCTGGTGAAGGGGAAATAGGGCACCGGCACCCCCATAGCTGCACCCAGGCGGTCACAGGGGAGCAAGGTGAGGGAAGGAGAGGGGGAAAGTCGCGGACAGAGACCTTCCTTCTCCCAGGAACCTCTTCTGGGAGTCTGAGATGGCACCCTTGGGATGAGGGCGGGAGAAGCAGCAGGAATGGTGCTGGTTTGGGTCCGAGTGGGAAGCACAAATTGGTATTTCCTGGTGTCGGCCCCTGGGTATCAGCCCGGTAATGTCACAGGAAGGTGGTCTCATGTATTTAATTTTATCAGGCGGAAGAACTCTGATATATGCTGCGCTCAGTTCAGCGCTCCCGTGCAGATTTACTCAGCGCTTTAGCATGCGTGCTGCCTCGCTGACAGAGATTAAAGGCTCTCCTCGGAGCCCCAGGTATTACACTCAAATGTATAAATCAGGGCTTAATATATAATATTTGTCCATAAAAATACATCACGGTGGCATTCGTTTGACTATCTGCATATTAAATACCATTACAGAAAAGTCCTGAGCTTACTGAGGATTACTTTGCTACACCAGTAAAGTCTCCTGCCCTCCTAAACAGGTTTCTTTCCTGCCAGAGTGTGGACGAGAAGCAAAGAGGAAGGGGCAGATTTTGCTAACAGGGTTTGTGACCCCAAGCACGCCCCAGCCATGCAGAGCTGTGCCAGGAACATGCTCCCAGGCTGGCCCTGGTCTCTGGCTCACTGGCCCTGGCCGGGCAGGGCAGGGATCACGGTAGAGATGACACCACAAGCCTCTAAAGGAGAAAATTGCATGATGTATCGCCACTCACGAGCACCCGCCAGAGAGCTGTTTAGAGTGAGATTACAGTCTCAGAGGAGACTCTCATGCCTCTTGGTCACAGGGTTACTAAGATGATGCAGTTGTAACTTGCATGCGGGAGGTAGGAGGAATTTAAGCAACGGCCAGAAAGAAAAGCTGGATCAAACCTCCACAAGCCCTGCTCAGATTAACCCAGATTCCTGAGTTCCCAGCTTTGAGGGACTTGAAATCAGCCAAATTGCTTCCTTTCCCTTGAACAGAAGTCAAAAAATGTGAGGTAGATGGTAAAGTTTATACTTCAGTCACAAGTGTATGAGCAGCACTTTAGAATAAACAGGAATAAGTCCCCCCAAAAAAGGAGTTTGTGCAGTATAGAGGTCTCGATCCTGCTCATGCCAATTCCATAATAACACAGCTATACGGATTTCTCTGCATTTGCTGCTGACTTACAGAGATGCAAGGGAGAAAAAATCAGACCCAGTTGCAATCTTTTCCCCTTCATCCTTTTCATATTCAAGCTCTTTTTTTTTTTTTTCTTCTAAATTCCTATTATTAACACAGGAAGGAAAAAAAAGAAAAAAAAAGAAGAATCCCTGGGATCCCTGGTGCATCCTTGGAGTGGCTGCAGCCTCATCATGGATGACTAGACAACCGCCACTGTGCCACATAATGAGGAGCACACATGCTGCACCGGGAGATACTAATGAGGGAGCTACAGCCCCCTTAGCCCTCTCCAGTAAATCCGTGTCTGCAAGCCATGTTTTATTTATCAGGCTTATTATGGCAGCACTAAGGAGCCATTTGAAAAGGGCCACTGCTGTCCTGGGCACTGCACACTGCAGTGCCTGCTCAGACCAGCTTCCAGGGAAGATGGATGAGGCTGGCAAGAGATAGGGGAGAGGGATGCTACGCGTAAGCCATGCAAACAATCCATGGCAGCATTATCCCACCAGCTCCTTTAAGGAGGAATTCAGGCTGTTTCAACCTCACTAGCTGATCCCAGGCCCTGGAAATTCACACTAACTGGCAAACAGATTGAAGCTGTGCGTGTAATGATTTTCAGGAAAGCTGAGGAAGCAAGGACTCGACAGGCCTGGAGAGACCTGGGTGCAAACTGCAGCCAGGCAACTCAGAAGGGCTTCACAGGAGCTCAGCTGCCTGAGACAGCCACCTACCTGTGCCCAGCACTGCTCCCTGATCCCGCTGCCAGCAGAGCTCCTGCTGGATCCCACAGTTTTCCCTGGCTGCTCTGTGCCGGGATGTGAGGATGCAGAGCTCCTGTGCTGCTCCTGGCAGCGTGTGGTCTTGTGCAGATTTGTGTGTGAGCCGGAGGGAAAGGGGATTACCATCATCACTGCCTTCTCCAAACATCCTCCTGACCCCTATGCACATCCTCCCAGAGGTTTCCGTGCACTTTGGAGAATCACTCCACTTGCAGAGGATCAAGAGAAAGAGGAGTAAAAGGCAGCTAAGTGAAAGATAGGAGAGAGATGAGTAAATCTTTGCAAAACTTACACTGCAGGTCTCAGCAGGGCTCAGACAAATTGGTCTGCATTCCTTTAATATATTAGATTTCTACTTACCCTGTTCATTAGCACGTTAAGCTACAAGGGCTGATTATATGAACCTCATGGAGAGGCATCAATTAAGATGATAAATTTACATACATTCCTTCTGGATGAGAAATGACGGGTTTCCTCGGTTCAGTGTTTGGTACAACTGGACTCGCTTTCAGGAAGAGAAAGAAGTGTTAAATGCGTGCATCTGTACTGCCTCCCAAAATGATGGGAGCAGTTCACAAGTTTGAGCAAAAATGTATGTCAATAGGAATAGAAGGAAACAACTCACAGTTTCCAAGGCTGAACTCTAATCTGCCATGTCACATTGACAACAGATTACGAGGAAGTGAAATTCCCAAGAGATGTTGCCCTTACAAGGCTGGCCCAAATGGTGCTCCCAGCCTGCAGAAAGCAACACTAAATATTTGCACATATTTATCACTTCTTGCCCACGCAAGATCTCATCTTATTTTGCAAACACTGTGCAGCAGAATAACTTCCTAGCCACCAAAGTGTAGCCATTTCTGGTCTACAGCGTGCCAGTGGCACCTCTTTTGTGCCAGCACGTGTCTTGGGAAAACTGTGAACAAAGACGGTTTGTTATCCTGTTGCCACTGAACAGAGAAATTAGATAGGCCTCGCAAATGGTATGAAAACCCACGCAAGTTGACAGAATCATCTGTCTTTACTTGAAAAACACTGCACAGCTGCTAATGTTGCCAGAGGAGACAGGCCAGTAGCAGCTCTGTTCCTACAGCTAAGCTTTGTAGCACTAACCTCAGTGTTCCTGGGCTTTAAGACTGGTTTACACCTAAATCAAACAGTTAATGCCATTAACAGCTCAGTAACTGGAACAGCTAAATAGTAACAGCTATAGTTCATCCCTGGTCTTCTTGAGGAAGAAGAAAGAACGCTCTTGTCCAGAAAGGGCTGAACATTCATTCTCTCATTCATTTCAGAGAAAATTAAAGGTTTTTAGCTAATATTGTAACTTTTACGTGACTCCTGCTTTCCTGAATAGCAGAACCAAGTTTATTTGAGCAGAAAGGTGTTTTCATCCCCACACCACTGGAGTGTACACCAGGAGTGCTCCATCCAGCTGAGGTGCCGGATAAAGACTACTGTTGCATGTTTTCATGTTAGTCACCTTATCCAGGAGCCTGTGCTGGGCAAAGGTACATGGTACTTCTTGGACTGCCAGATAGTGAAGATGCAACCTTCCTCCTTGCTCAGGGCACGATAAGGGGTTTCCAGCTGATTCCCCTTCCAGGGCCTGCATGGCCACGATAACCAGATCATTCTGAAGAGGACACATTTCAAACAAATGCCACTTGCATATAAGAGTTTTTGCCTTAAATGGGATCACCTTTTCTCAAGAAGAGCAGAAAAACTTCCATCTCTTCTTCTCTCATGTGTACAGCCATGTCAGTTATGTACCACTGGAGTAAGGAATATGCACTCCTTTATTTTGTTCTAACCAAAGAGCAACTAAGCCTACCTAGTCTTGTGTTCATGATATACATTTTGTGTTCCAAGGACATTTATGCTGCCTATCAAATTTGACCAGAACATTAGGAAGTAAAAAAAATTTAAAAAGTTTTAAAAAGCCAGTTGCCTTATGCTGCTATGTTTGACTTGAGTATGATCTGTCTTAGCCTAACAGGTGAGGCACATGCCTCACTAAAAGGAAACATTTAAAGCCAGGCTGGAAGCAGAACATGTGGCTATACCTTTTGGGAAAGAAAGAAGATATGTGTGGGTGAAAATTATTTAATGCCCAGGCCATAATTTATATAATATCATCACACTGAAGTCTCAGGTACTTCCCCCCTTGGCTGCTCCAGGCTGGGTTGTTTCTGCCAACTCTTTATCCTCCCCAGCCAGTATGTTGTAACCTCAGGTAAAGACTTCAGTTTTAATTTGTTCAAATGTTTAATTGTTTTAACTTGGAAAGTTGGACAATAAACCGATTCCCCTTGTTTCTAAAGATTTATAGCTTTTTCCAATTTATTGAATGTTCAGTGCAGGCTGTATTTCAATTAAAGGCAGCAAAACTGTTAATGGTCTATTAACGACACACTGCATCTATATAAAAACGCAAATATAAGTCGTGGCCAATTTTCTGGCCCGGTGAGATTATTTCCTTTTTTTCCCCGTAGAGAATTATCTGCTAACAGCTCATAATTTTATACCAGCCCGTATCTCTGGCTACCGCTTACCCACAAGTATCTGCAGCGCACGAGGTGCCCGCGGTCCCGTCCCTCACACGGACGGTGTGTCACGCAGGGAACCGGCCTCCTGCTTTCGGGCCAGGGCCTGGCGGCTGCCGGGGGACCGCAGGGGCTGTGGGGAGCAGGGCGGGAGGCCGAGCCGCGGCTGCGGGCAGCGCTCTGGGACCCTGTGGGGCCGCGGTACTCCCGTGTGGGCGCCCCCGACGCCGCTCCTCCCGCCGCCGCTCCTCCCGCCGCCGCCGGGTGATGCTCCAGCGTTGCCACGGCAACCGCCCCCCCTCCGCGCCGCTCGGCCCCACGTGACCCGCGGCGGCGCTCGCGGCCAACCCGCCTGTTACCAGGGCGGGGGCGTGTGGGGGGGGTGCTCTTGTTTCCCATTGGCTGCTGCCAGGGCTCGCTGATTGGTGGGAGGCGGTCGGGAGGCGCGCCGATTGGCCGGGCCCGGAGGTGAGGCTGTGGGGTGATNCGCCGGTTCCAAGTGGCGCTGGGGCACGCCGCGCGCGGGGGGGGCGGAGCCCGTGTCACGCTCGCCGCGCGCCCGGCAGCCAATGGGCGGGCCGGGAGAAC
>VZRF01014346.1:2028-63736 GCA_013396875.1 Vireo altiloquus | reverse complement strand
CATGGTCACTGCAGCCCAAGCTGTCCTTGAGCTTCACATCTTGCACCAACCCCTCCTTCTTGGTAAGAACAAGGTCCAGCACAACACCTCTCCTTGTTGGCTTCTCTATCACTTGGAGAAGGAAGTTCCCATGAGGCATTCCAGGAAACTCCTGGATTGCTTAATGTCCTGCTGTACTGTCCTTCCAACAGATGATAGGGTGGGTGAAGTTCCCCATGAGGACCAGGGTTTGTGAACACAAGGTGGTTCCTATATGCCTATAGATGACTCATGTCCCTGTCCCTGCCATCCTTTAATCCTGGTCCATAAGCTCTAAGTGAGCTTCTCATCCATCCCCAGGCAGAACTCAATGCACTTCAGCCAGTGTCTGACCTAGAGGATGACACCCTCTCCTCATCTCCCCTGCTTGTCCTTCCCACAGAGCCTGTGGCTTTCCCTTCCAACACTCCAGTCACAGGAGGCATCCTCCGCGAATACTTGAGGAAGTAAAGTACTTCTTTTTTACCAAGGTTAGAAAAATAAGCTGCTGGGAGTGGAAGGGCTGAGAAGGAGAAAAGTTATAGATTATATCAACAGAAGGGCAGCCAAGGTTTATTAACAATATCCTCAATATCTCCCATTATGGATGCTGGTTTTCAGACCCCTCATGTCACATATTCTTAATTAATTTTCAGTGAACTGGGAAGAGAATGTCTCTGCTGAATCAGAGAAAAACTTTCTAGGTTTCTTCTTCTAGTAAACCTTCTAGGACAATTAAACCTTTGTTCTCCTCGGTGGAAAAGAAACAAATCATGCATGTTCCCCTCTTACTCATACTGCTTCCAAGAAAAGGTTAGGAATTATCACCTCCTTCTTCTCTCGTCTTAGTGACTACAATCTAAAAGAAAGGCGTGAATCCTGCTCCTTTCCCCAAAGCAAGAGGAATGGACCACAAGCCCTGGAAGGTGTGGAGTCTGTCTGTAGGGAAATATCACATCCTCATATTCACTGGGGCACTCTAAGCCCCACAGAGAAGCAGGACTTCCTTTTTCTCCTATTGGTTCAACTTGGGTACCTCCTTGTTCATGGATGCTGCATCCTTCTGTGTTTGTCCTTGTGGATTGCCTCTCGCAATGCCTACCTCAACATGTTATTCAGGGGACCTGGCCAACTAGCTCAACACTTGGCAGGGCAGCCACACAATCTTTTGAGGTCAAAACACAAAGTCCATTTCTCTTTGGTTCTGGCATGAAATTTTGATTTGTGCCTCAGAAAAGCCCAGGAAGAAGTAAAAAACCCCTAGAACAGAGCAAGGCTTTTACTGAAAGCACCCAATAGGGCCTGGGGCAAGCCATGAAGTAAAGGGAAGGTAATATGGAAAAGCAGCAGTAAAGGGAAGAGAACATGGAAAAACTGGTACAGCTGAGTACTAGTCTATCCATGAGCAATACAGAGACCAAGTGAAAACACTGTGAGAGGATACACCTAACAGATTTATTATAGAGACCACACAGGTGAGAGACTGACAGCTGTTTCTTCTGAATTTTGGGTCCTTGACTGTCCAACACAGAGTTTGCCATCAACCTAGTCTTGGTGTGATAGTGCATATGCTGCAGTTGCATATATGACCACCTTTGAAAATGGGATGGGGAAAAAGTAGCATTTAGTGAAAGAGAGAAAAACATGTCCAGTGTATGACATGGGCTACAATTTTTTGTGTGCCTCCCTTGTCCATCCCAGGACACCATTCAGCCCAAAAATATCACTGCAAGAGCAGTTCCTATGATTCCCTCATTGGAATAACTTCAAATATAAAAGTTTCATACAAATTCACACAAGCACTGGCGTTTTTCTTCAGAAACCTCTGTACGGATCTGTTACATTTCTGACCCAAATCTTTGAATATAGATTTGTTCTGTGGATTTCATCTAAAGCATCTGAAGCAATTACTATTTCACATGTTGGAGCAATCGGCAGTCAGTCTGTAGTAGTTTTCTGTGAAGGAGATTTGGAAACAAACTTCCTTCTGTGCTGCATTAGTCTCTTTCTATTAATATTTGGGACCATTTTGACAATATTTTAAAATATGAATAAAATATTAATCTGCAGATTAAACACTAAGACCTACTTTAAGCTCAGTTGTGCTACAATAAATTGGGTAGACCAAAGAACTGCTCAGTATCTATGCCACATAATTTAGATGAGAATCTGTCCAGTTCTTATACTCTTCTGTTGGAATTAAAGTTACTCTATTTTCTCTGACAGGATAATAATGATGTTCATGATAAGTTGTCATACACAATTTCAAAGACCTTTTTTTCAAACCTTTGCTCTTCCTGCAAATAAAATAAAAATAAATACCGGACTTCACTGCTTTTACAATGTACATATCTGAGGAATTCTTGCTTTTCAGCACACAAAGCAGAATTTGAAGTCAACACAGAAACAAACTCAGAAATATGAGAGAGCCCAGAGACCTTGAGATGCAAGGTTGGTGTTCTTTTGTTGTCCATAATACAGAGGTGGTATGGGAGCCCATGACACCATCTCGTCTTGCAGTCTTGTATGTAAGAACATGACAGGGTACCATGGCTGCAATGTTGTGAGTGCAGAAGAGATTAACTGAATTAACTGGATTGATGCAGAGTTAAAGCAGAGCTTCTGTAGTTTCCCCTTATTTAGTTATTAGTTACAATTAAATGCTATTAGATGAAGCATAAGTGTCAACATAAGGAGAAAATCTCAAGAGAAGTGGAAAAAGGGGTATTTGATCAAACTATGACTTGTTAAGACTTTTGAGGCCAGATTAGGGACTGTCTTTATACTCCAGGCTTATGCAGGGTTTGCAAAAGAACTTTAGTCACTCAATGGAGCCTCCAGGCAGAACAGCAACATGAATAATAAATGGTAACTGCAGTCCGGAAACATGGGGGTTAATTCATAGTTCCGTCTAATAGAGCCAGAGTTGCAAAATAAAATCAGAAAGTTCCATAGCTGTTGGTGCAGGAGGATTATTTTCTGCTGTGATTGTTGTGGCAGCCTTTATTTTTTCTCTTCTTCAGCTTTCTAATGGAAAATCCTAAAGCTTGAAGCTGGAGGCTTGGCCCCGTTCCCATCAAGTGGTTTCTTAGGAAACAGCTATAGGAGTACTTTGAGCTCAAGAAATGACTGAACGTACAACATTAAATTGGAAAGCAAAAATCCTGGAATAAAGTAGAGACACCTCTCTTGTTGTTTGTCTGCTGGAAACACTGAACACTTACATGCTAATGATGATGAATTTATGCTGCTAGACTACAGAGGAGAGGTGAAAACAAGGTCAGCTCATCGATGGGATAGGAAACCGATCTCTCTGCCTGTCAGACAGACATCTTGTCTTAATTCTGAGCATGAAACTGTAGAAAATTTTCAGAGAATGCTCTCTTATTCTTTTATTTTTTCCTTTTCCACAAGAGAGTCTTGTAATCACACAGTGACATAACTGCTCCAAGGTAAACTCGCAATGCTGCAGCCCTAAAAAAGTGCTTGAAGTTATTTGTTGATAGAAGTGCTCAGGTGTCCAAATCTCAGCTCTTGTTCCAACATTAATTACTGAAATGTTCTTTTTAATGGGGCAAATATAATGAGAAAGAGATGAGGAGTAAAAGGCTGAGGCTTTGTTTGGTTTTGGAAAACCGTCATCATCATCATCATCATCATCAAGAAAAACTGTTCAAACAAGTCAAGTGAATCACAAATTCAAATAAAGTAAGAAGTCTTCCTAGCCCAAGGAACACAGGGGATGCTGATAAGTTCTGTAGAGCTGATGCTTTACACTGAAGTTATCTTTCCAGTGTGGTTAGCCCCATTTGCCCACTGAGGATGCAAATCACAGATGCTGGCTCCAAAGTATTTCTGAAAATGGTGCATTCTGCTAAAGTTGTGTCAGTAAAAAACTGCACCTGTGTCTACATCTGTGACCTGGCTGGGCACATTTTAATTCCTTTCAGCTGCCCCGGAACAATTCAGTTCTGCTGGTCACCCTTTTGCATCTGCCTTTCCTTGGTCTCACAGAGCAGGAAACAGCACAAGTCATGCTGTACGGGAGCTGTACAAGAATCTCACCTTCACCTGTGTTAGCACACTTTCTGGGGAGTATTTCTAGAAAGTTAGAGACAGCTAACAGGAATATGGACAGTTAAGATAAGACAAGTTACCCTGGGCATACGTCACTGAGCAGGAATGGGCCTGCTGCTCTTGCCATCCACTGCACGGAAAAAGGGCCAGAGATAACACTCCTCTCTGTGTTGCAGCTCATGATGCAAGTTGTTTCTCAGTGGTTAAAGTAGCTCTGTGTACCTTTGCACTCCAGTCGGGGCTGGCATTTTCCCCAACCTCCAGCCCATCTGTGGCAGGTGGGGAGACCTGGCTGGGAAGGGGAGCAGATGGGCAGGAGCTCCGTGTGTGCCAGGAGAGCCCACAGGGTAGCATCGGCACAGACAGCAGCGGCCGAGTATTGCTGCTTCCTCACCTTTATGAAAATGGGGCTGGCAGCCCCTATGCAATATCCTAAGGACTAGCAGTAGTCTCTGCTCGTTGTGCCTTTGGGAAGTTCATGGGCATTTCAGGACCTGATTAGCCTAAATAAGCTCACGCTGTGTTCCCTAATGTGATGGTCTAAACTTTGCTAACAGGATAAAGATCTCATGAGCTCACCAGGAATTTAGGGGGTAGGATGTTTTTGTGGGCCCAAAGGACAGGTTAAACACTGAAGACTTAAGGAAATTGTAACACTTTTTCTGTTTTCTCAACCATAAAACCGTTAGATTTTAATGAAACAGTTTTTAGAATAATTGTATTACTTTCTGATTCAGGGGAAAGCAAGAAAACGAAAGTTTGTTGTCCAGTGAGCAGACAGGGTCTTTGCTGTATTTATTTTCATTGAACCCAGTAAATGTTCATCTATTTGTATTTTCTGTGCACCCACACACAATTTTACAACCCTGTTTTAAAGGTGTTCTGGATCATTGTCCAAGCTGAAATGCTGTTCCAGTACTAGAACTTGTGGCCTCTTCCTAGGGGGCAAAGCTGGCATTAAACTTCTCTGTGCTTTAAACCAGCGATAGTGAAGAACTGCAATGACTGATCTCCACTTCCTGTGATCTACCATCATACCACATCAGTCACATCTATATGCATGTGATCAGGAAATTGTACTTGTTTAGTCTCAGTTTTAGAAGATTTTATGTAGAGTCAGAAGAATTCAGTGGTTTAGGGTTATCAAAACACTTGTCTGACTTTAGTTAAACACTTAATAGATGTCAGGAAAATAAATCTGACAGTTATTTACATGTTAAAAAAAATTCTCATTATGCCATAGCACTTTCTCCTCACCTAGGATTATTAAACCACTTCGCTTGTTAGCATGAGTTATGGAAACTCTGATCAACACCTATATTTAAGTGTCAAACGCTGTTGAAAGATAGGTAGGAGATATGAGCCCAATCTTATTTTCTGTGCCCCTATATAAAAAAAAAACCCAAAACATTTTCTTCAATCTCATGTCTTTGCTCCAATATTTGTTACAAGTCTCTAAATCATTCTTTTTACAGCTTTTACTGAAACCTTCTGGTCATGTGATGGCGGAGCAGAGGAACCATTGATCTATGATGTAAAACTGTTGTATTTTTAAAACCCAACAGTCTCAAAACAGAAGCCAAAAAACCAAAGCTGTTTTCTCATTCAGAAAGGGTCGCCTCCCAGCACAGACATGAGTCACGTTGGCAGGAGATCATGCAAAGTCTCCCTGAGTGGTTCCTTACTCAATTTGTAGAAATGGCTTTCACAGCTTTACACCACAGCTGAAGTTACACCACCGGGAGGGGTCACAAAACTTGTGATATGGATTTGGTACCGTGAGTGAATACTCCTTCTGGAGAAGAGACAGACTCCAAAATCCTGGCTCTTTTGAGACATACCCTGAAAATGAGACCTCTTTGCAATTGAAGTGTTATGCTGCACAGTCAGGAGACATAGTCACCAAAATCCCTGCTGCCCTTGGACTGTTTGGTCCTTCTGAATATCTACAGCAGGTGAGTCATGGCACCAGAAGCTCCTCACAAAGCAGCTGAAGCTTGAGAGCAGAAGCAGGCAGGACACTGCACCTTCATGCTGCCTCTGCTGCACTGGCATCAAGAGCCTAATGGGCTGCGTGGCTGCAGGGGACACCTCACAGCCACCTGTGCGGTGCCACAAAGATTGATGGAATCAGCCAAGGCAGCAAAACTGTCACGGACAAACCTTGTGCTTTCACTGCTCACCACGGCGTCATTTAGCCTCAGAAAATACAAGTAAAGGGGAGAGACAGAGGAATGAAATAAATCAGCAAGTGAATAATCCCTTCTATTCTGAGGATGATAAAGTCTTTCCCTTCACCTGACTTAACAGGATCACTTTGGGCCAAATCTTTTTATGAATCAGAATAAATTTTTCATGATCATTTTATTACATCTCAGCAAAACAGAAACGTTTCCTCACTCATTTTTATTTATAGAATGTCTTCTCCAAATTATTTATATCAAAAGATGCATTTCAGCTGTACACAACCAGAAATGTCTTATGCCTTTCAAAGTACATATTTTGATATAAAAATTGTTTACATAGCATGTTAAACTTGTGATGTGAAATTGCTTGAGCCTGGAAGATCCTAATTTTAAGATTCATTCATTAAAAAATCCCTTATTTTACACAATACCTCATTTTCTGAGAAAACTTCCCTAGTATTGTCCCCTAGTTTAGGGTTGTCAAGCTTGGCTTATTTTTAGACATTGAATAGCTCTTCATTAAAGCAAATTATTCACTAATATAACAGCAAACAGCAAACAACAGATTAAATTAATGAATGTATGTATGAATAATCTAAAGTAGATGTGGAGAAAGGCTTGAAAAATGACCCAATTCCTTATGCCAGCTTGGTCTGTGTGTGGTCTCTCTGCTCTACTTCTTTCCTCCTGTTGGTGAGAGGTTCTGACAACCCTTTTAGTGGTAAACACCCACATAAAACAGTGTGTCACCATCTTGCATAGGCTCCAAGTCCTTTCCCATATTGCTGCACTGTGGTCCCTGCATGGCAATTTTGTTCTGTAATTCTGTGCTATATCTGACACATAATCCCTTTCTGAGAAAGTTTATCAGCCTTTGCAGGCTGATTCCAGGACTCTTAGCAATTTTTGGTCCTATGCTTCCTCTAATGACATGGTGACACTGTACAAAGTGTTTTTCTGATATCTTCTGACCAACCATAGCTAATTAGCTACAAGCTGAATAAGCATTACGGTATTGAAATGTCCAACCAAAATGGCATAAAAACAAACCAAACCAAAACTCTTTCTTGTAACATCTATCATTGTCACATTTCTTCAAGTGACTCGTTCAATGATTTGTATTTTATATGTATTTGTTTTGTTTATTTTACCTTAAATATAGAAACTTTTGCTTGGATTTTTTTCACTGACCATGTTCATTCCCAAGTATATCTCTCTCTCTATAAAAGAAAAGATCAGTAGATGTTCTACTGGTTATACCCTCATTTTCATGTAAATGTAGCTCCTAACTGCCTAAATACATTAATTAAGCTGGAAGGAAACTCAAAAGCCAAAAGCTAGTTAATGAACGTCAGCTTCATTCGATACATGAGAATATCAGAAAAGCACTTACATACATCACAGACTGTCAAAGCAGTGACAAAATAAAGCTTGGGATCTAGATACAAAGTCTTTTTCATTACTGAGAGATCTATTAATGGATTCTATCCCCTGAATTTACACCATCAGGAAAAGACTCTTTTTAAAGCACTTCCTGGAGTCAAATTAATACTTTTTTTTTCTCGAGCTTCACATAATTGTCTCGGAGTATTTTCTGCAGGCTTTCATCTTGCCATGTCTAGCAGCTATGGAAGCTAGAAAGTCTTAACTTTTCTAGCTTTGCTCCCATGCCTCCTTCTACAAAGCTTTGGATAAAAGAAAGCCTGAAACCTCTCCTTACAGAGAGCTGATCGACCACAGCTTTAACAAACGGCAGCGTGCGAATGGTTCTAGAGAGGATGTGGTGGAATGAGGCGAGCACAATGAACAAGGAAAACTCAATAATGAGCTCCAAGCATACCTGAAGGTAATGCCTTTAGGGGGATCTACTGTGACTATCCGGCATCTCTTCCCACAGCCAAAACCATTTCAAATATTGTGAGAAGATACTAAAAAAGCAGTTGCATTCCCTTGGAAGTTTACACAGCGAGTAGGTGTTTTGTAACAGCCCTCATCAGTAATTTTCTTTCTCTCACTTTTATTTAGTACTGACATACAAAGAGTCTCTCCTGAAAATTAGCAAATGGTGCATATCGTTAGAACATTTCAGTGAAGATAAATTATATATTTCAGTATTTGCAAAGTCAGGTAGCAAGGAACCAATCTCAGACTCATTGTGGGTTTGTAGCTTCTTATGCTATTATAAAAATGTTTGGTCCACGGGCTACCTGTACAGCTACTTAAGCCTTAGTAGACGAATGAATTTCCTGTTAAAACAAGACTGAATTTTCAATGAAAGAATCACCTGTGCTTTTGTAACCATCTACAGCATTGAAAGGATCAGCCATGGGCCTGGAAGCTAGGAATTCCTCTATCCTAAACTTACCACCAATTTCACAGACAAGCCAAAAAAGATCATAATTTCGAAAACAGACCATCGCTGGTCTGCATATTTTCAAAACCAGCTTGTGTAGCTCTTGATTTGTGGAAACAAGACACACGATGAAGTTGATGATAATTACGGGTTCTCAACATCTTTGATGATGAGGTATTTGTTTATGTACCATAAATCTGATTACAGAAGTCTAAATATAGGTCTTCAGGTCCAGAAACTCTGGACTTTGTTTTCTCCTAAAGAATTGCTTTATAAAAGTAAAACAGAAACTTAAAAAAAAAAAAAAAAAGATAAAAAAGGCTAACACAAAAAATCTAGAAGAACTAAAGAAGAAAAGATAAAAAAGATGTTTGAATTAGAAATAGATGCATTTCTAATGCTTCAGAGAGCTATAACTTTCCAGCAGGAAGTGAATAGGAGCTAGAGATCACAGTTAAACATATCCTGTACCTGACATTTGTCAGGTAATGATTATACACATAATTGGAAGAGTAATAACATCGGTCCAATTCAAAAGTCCCTGACCCAGCAATTTAGTGTCAGACACATTCCAGACATCTCTCAGTCCTGATCACAGCTCTGTCTATTTGCACATGAAATTACTGAATTTATATTTATGTATTACTAAGTACATATGTAATTACATGCAAAACTGTGTTCTGTACTTGAATGTGTATTTTAAAGAGGGTCTTGATTGTGTAACTCTTAGTGTGGAAATATAATGGTGGATTTCAAACATTCAGGGAGTTTTGGCCTTTGCAGTCCATAAGATAACAATGAAAAAGAGGTAACAACGTTGTCCCATGTGGTGTGAAGGAGATGGTGAATCCCAGACCAAAGTCCCTGCTGAACAAGAGGGGTCATTTTAGGAACTGCATTCATCTGGTGACAGTAACTGGTACACATTCTGCCCTGCAGTGCAGATTAATTACATACAAAGCATTGCAAAGACATACTGTCCCCAAAAGTGCATTCTGACTGACAATGATGTTCCTTCGCATCCCTGTGGATCAGCTGGACAGTAAATTGGATGCATACTCTATGATCCTGTCTGTTTCGCTGTTATGGCTGCTCAGGTACCGACCAACAAACCCATTGGTCTTTCTAAATGGACTGGTGACAGCACCACAATATTATCCAGTGCCTGTTTTCTCAATAAAGGCAGTTTTTGCAGGCTGCACACGGTGGAGATGCAGTGACTCCGTGCAGAGCGAACGCGCAATTCCCTGGCGCGGTGGCACAGCTCATGCCCCACACCTGCACCTGCACACCCAGGCCTGGCCTCCTGTCCCACGCCACACCCACACAACGCCACGGGTGATGGAGGTGTGTCTGGGCCACGTGTCTGCTCTCTCATGCCAAACAAAGCAGCTACAGACCCATTGCTGCCTAACGCAATGATGTGAAAAGCACTGCAGTATATAATATCAAGACTCTCGCAGCGATTTGAGCCCTTCTACCATACCACTAAATGTACTTAATAGCTTAAATAAAAGCAAACATTTAGCAAACAAAAAAAATGCAGATGGCACTGGGTTGATACTAATGGATTAAAGGTTTTACATCTCCATGTAACAGCCTGACTAAATAATTAAACTAAATTAAATAATTAAATTAAACAAACTGATATATATTTACCAGGGAGTCTTTAAAGTTGACTTGTGGAGATTTTCTTAAGATAGTCCCTAATCAGCACTAACAGATTATTTTATGAGAATGTGAACAACTTGATAAGGCTGAAACTTGTCCACTTCCCATTCTTTTCTTAAGAAACCAGATTCTCCAAAAGATTATCAAGCCAGTCTGAGCAAACTCCATATTGCTTTGTATGATGCCTACAAAAAATCAGGATAGTAATCCTTAGCAAATGCATATCCCATGATAAACTTGCTTCTCAGGCCAACCACCACAAAATAATTAAGAGTGGTCATCATACAACTATATTATGGAAGTGGTTGTGGATTAACAAATCAAGTTTTTGCAACCCTTATGGCAGTTTGTACAGGTCAGGCTTAGTCCCTCTCCCTGCTGAACTGAGCTTGGTACTCTTGCAGAGACACAAACTGTGGGAGGTTTGGGCTGAATCAACAGAAAACAAATAATTGGGATCACAGATCACTGAATATTCTGAGTTGGAAGGCAGCCACAAGAATCGTGAAGCACAACTCTTAGGTGAATGGCCCATACGGGGATTGAACCCACAATATTGTTATAGCATGATAATATAGCATCTCTGACCAACTGAGAAAATCTCAGAGTTATTAGAAATACCAATAAAATAACATTATCTGTTCTAAGAACAATTTGACTGAAGCTATGATGTAGTCAAGACTGGATGCCTGAGCTCAAAAAAGAGCTACAGATTTGTTGAGAAATGACTAGACAGTTTATGTCATGGAGACACCGTGATGTCAGGAGAAACCTGACTAGGTAATAATTTTGGTTCACGTCAGCTTGAGTTTGATTGGGCTCTCAGTTTCAATAGAAGTTAAGTAAATTAGAAAGGAATTGTAACCTCTTTAAATATCAGAGGAGTGAGGTTAATCCTGTTTCCAGGGCTCCAATTGTGATTCTTAAGGTTTTCTTAAAAACAAAGTTGTTTATGAGCTGTCCACAAATATCTCATGAGAAAATCCATCATGTATTCCCTGAATACATGCAGAGCTATGTTCTGCTGTTCACAAAATCGTTCCAGATATTCCTTTCTGTTTTATTCCTAAATATAACCAAGAAGAGGGTATAAACAGGCAAGAAGAGTGGTAAGCAGCACTCCCCTGAGCTAAAGATGCTGGTAAATATCCATGCTACCCTTTTCCTTCCCCGTGCTAAATTACGCTCTCGGGGTTCTGAGGTTCAGTGCCAGAGCATACATCAGCAGCACATTTATTCTTCTATACTCTTCTTGCATATATAAGCTGAAGAAACCACAGAGAAAATACTTGGATGTTGGCATTTTTGGAACAACCCTGGCAGGCATCCTGCTTAAAAGGTGATTTGTATTTTACTAATTAATTCATCAGTAGTAAATGTGCTTTAATGACAGCATTTTTTGGATGAGGTTCAGAGTCTCATTAGCCTTAATCATATTAACCTAATATAGTTATTTATATCAGGCAGAACAAAGTGCAACACTTCACCACAGGATGTTCTTCTTTAAAGATAATACCAGTGTCAGAATAAAAGGAACCTGTAATACTTCTTGCTGGTTGAGCCATATGGAATGATAATGTCAGACTAAGACAAATTCACCATCCCCACTACTTAAGGGTTTCCCTGAAAAAAAACTGAGCGTGCTGGTTAAATGATTTGTCCTTCCAATCTCCTAAAGTCAGAGAACATGGACATTGCCACTTACATACCAACTTGTATGAAAATTTAAACATGGTTAAAGACACCAAGCAGACAATGCATTGCATAATGTTAAGTTTCTTTGAGCTTGGATCAGATGACCTCCCAGATGTCTAAGTGATACTGTGATTTTGATTTCCTAGATACGAAAAGAAAGCTAGAGTGGGGATGAGAGTAGTAAGAGGAATATAATTCCAGATGATAAAGAAACAAAGCTGACAAACTAGGTAAAGGCCTAAGTTTTGTAAAAGAATGTCCCTCATTAGTAAATGTTACATTGCAATTTGCTCATTGACACATATCATAGACATAAACATACCATTTGTTCTGTATCTATACTTTGTTCAAAAGCTGTTTCTCGGTTAATGAGGTTTACTTAATTGTTAACACTTAAATATCAAAGATAAAGTACAAGTAAGCACTTTAATTAGGATTACCTTTAAGAAGTAAATGGAAGCTTCAGGTAACCCAGTTTGCAGCAATCCAGCACTTATGTACTGTGCAGTATTTGCCATCAAACCCATTAAATCTATGAATTCCAAAAGATCTGTACTACAAGCATCTTTTATCTGTCCATCATAATAGTCTCATTTTGTTGAGTGCTGCCAGCAAGCCAGTAAGCTCCTAGTGATTGCTCCACTCCCTGTGAGGTTTGCATCTCATGCACTTGGTGTGCTCAAGGAGTGAGAGCTCTCTCTGTGACCTGCCTTTTGTGTAGCAGCTGCCACGACACCAAAGAGCACGTGTGTGTGTGTGTGTAAGTATGATGTACTGGCTGTAAGGGCAAAGCATTCATATTGAGAACCTCAGTTACAAATCCATCACTAACCTTCTAAATAAATACTTTAATTATGAAAAGAAAAGTACAATTCAATAAGCTTAGCATTGCCATCACCATAGAATTTAATATAGTATGAGTGTCTGGCTTTAAACACTTAGGATAGGTCTTTTAATATCTGTAAGTCTTGAAGTAACCAAATTAGGCATTCAAATTCTTCTTTCAGCTTTGCTAATCTCATCTCTAAGTTTGTAAGCCCCAGACTAATAGCTGTGAGACACCCAGGTGCCCAGAGGACAAACATTGTTTGAAAGCTTTTGAGATCTAAAAATTAACTAATCAGTTAGTAGTAACACAAAGGTGAACTGAAAATAACCTTCCTGTAATACAGTCTTCCTTGTTCCTTTTTCCTTGTTACACATGAATAAGTTTTTCATTCTTCCAGTTGGAAAAAACCCCAAGTCTCTGAAGTGTTTCTCAAACATAACCTACACTGTTCTGTCTATTTTGGAAGAAGGAAGAAGAGTCTGATTTTTCATGAAGAATACTGAGTCCCTAGTACAGAAAAGTGTTTGATATAGTTTTAAATGCGTTGAGCGATATTTTATGAAAGTTTTCCCCGTTAAATTTCTATCAATGCCTAATGTTTCACCATTTCATTTTCCACATTTGTTAACTTTTTTACATGTGTTCTGCATTTCATTTTAGCAGGTCAAGAGACAGAGAGATAAGTGACAAGGTAGAACTGACAAAAACCTTCAGGCAATATGATAAAACACCAGAGCAAAATAATGGGCTAGTAAAACTGCATTCAAGATTGATACAACATGTCTCTTCTTTGACCCACCACAAGAGTCAGATGTCTCATTATCATCAGAGTCTTTGCTGTTGAGCTAGATCTCCAAACAGATTTGCAGGGAGAATATTTCCGAGTCTTGAACAAGGGAAGATTTTGAATAAGTTCATCACTGACTCCTTAAGTAATTATTCCACTCGCCCAAAGCTGCACTCATTCTAACGATGCAATGTCATGGGAAAAAAATCATGGTGCCTGCTGTGCCAGTTGCTAAACTGAAACAATAAAAGACGTATTAATGAGGTATTCTGGAGACTGTGGTCTCTTTCTGCTTCTGTCTTCACCTTCAGTGTTCTGCTTATTCTTAAGGGCACCATCATCCTGTTTGGTCTCTCCATATTGCTAATGCTTTTCACATTTGGAAGACATCAGCCCAGGTGAAATGGGAGCAAGTCCAACTGCCATATGTCAGGGTGGAAAGCAGGAGAAGGGAGCTCCTACTTTATATGTGGCTTTATACATGGCCCAGAGCTGCAGGCCAGTGTCCTCACTAAATGCCAGGAGAAAGCTGAAAGCTGAGAGTTCAGTGGCAAGCCTTCAGCAGCCGGTGCACACAGAGTAACAGCTTGCTCTCCTCTTCCCAGTTCTCTCGGGGGTGATCAGGACATACAAATTACCTGTTCCCCCTGTTCTGCTCTTACAGTCCTTGCTGGGTTACAGAACCTCCTGCTCACCTGCTCCTGACTGGGGAGGGTGGCTAAGTGCAGCTCTGTCTCTCTCCTGCAGTGCTGTGTGTGCTGTGGCTCTCTGCAACCTGCACAGCATGGCCAGGCAGGCCTGGGGCGAGCAGCCCTCGATTTTGCCAAGAGAACTATTTGGTGGTTCAAGCAGAGAGCCCCAAAAGCGAGTGGTTTACTTCTTTAGAAACAGTAATTTGGCCCAGGCAAATTCCATGTGGACATTAATCTACAGAGTAATATCTTTTATAACCAGCCCTTTGTTCCCCTGAGTGCAAGAACTGAGTTTCTGTTTTGCGTGTTTGTTGCGCAAGAATTAGAAATGAAACAAATGTACTCTTGGCCTGCACTGAGGCTTAGAAAAGCAGCAGGACGCGTAGAGACAATGGCAAGCAGCAGCTAAACCAAGCTGCTCTGAGAACCAAGCTCTTCTGCAACAGTATTCAGAGCAATGGCTGTCCAAGTGCTCAGAAAGGAGAGCTAGGAGGTAAAGTTCACAGAATTATCTGTTCAGAGTGCTAGTGCTTACCTCTCACAGGCTTTTAATTGCCTGCTATTGTTACTTGTTTTGGCCACAAAGTGAGGGAAAACAGTTGCTCCATTTTATTTAACAGTTTCTTGAAGGTCTGGCTTGTGGGAAAGAACAGCAAGGAAGATACAAGGCAGCTCAGACACAGGCATTCAAGCATGATTTTGCTTCCTTTCTGTATGAGACTGTCTGTGCTGTGCCTTGCTATGCTGTGAATGTGATTTCAATCATCAGTCTGCTGGTAGAGCGAAGTGTAACGAGAATTGGTCCGAGGAGGGAAGCTGCGTTGCTGCCTGCTTGGTGAGCTCGTGCCAACCTGGTGAATTCCGGCATCTCCAAGCTAAAAGGCAGACAGCTGTAACAAGCCCGAGTTCCAGATGACCTGAGTCTGTCTCATGACTCTTTGAATCTGGGCTTTGGCGGACAGTCATCAAGCAGATGATGACAGTGTTTCTAGAAGTGAGCCTGCCTTATTCCCTCTCCTGCTGAGCAGGGTGGGCTGGTGACAGGGACAGCAGCTCTAACAGCCCCCTGTGCTTTGCTCCACCATGTCCAACTGCACAAAGCACTCTGATCCAGCTCTGCACCTTCTGCTCCAGCCAAACCTCAACCACCTGAAATGGATCTGGCAACAGGGACTTCCTAAGGGCAGCAATGCCAGGTTTTAGCTGTCTGTGAATTCCCCAGTGCTGCCCTGCAGGAATCCTGTTGTCCATCAGAGTAGCTGCTATGTCCTTTTTGTAGCGCCGTCTCTGCGGTGTGGCATTAGTCAAGCAAAGATTGCAGCCATTCTTTGTTCTTTAGAAGGAGTTTCTTTTTAATTTTACAAACATCCCACTCATCTGTGCTTTATATCTGCACGTTTCTGCTTTATCATTGCACCTTTCCCAATAGAAAGTGGTAAAGGTGCCTCTGACCAAGGAATCTAGGGACATTTCTGCCCTTTTACCCCAACTCATTTGAAAGGGAAAACCAAAAGCATGTCCTTTCTCGACCAAGAAATCTTGACAATGGCAGACCTTTCACAAGCAAAGCAATTTGACTGTGACTGCCATATACAGATACTGTGGTAGATAAGGATCCATGGTTAAAATACCCAGAAGGATTACAAAGCCAGACCTTTATCTTCTCTGGTAGTAAAAACTGAAATTCCCTGCTGGCTCACTAGCAGAGTAATGTGGTGCTGGCAGTCAGTCCCTCTCCTCTGGAGTGTGCCCTACTGCTATCTAATTGCAAGTTGTAACCTTTGTGAATCATTGCCACCAGTCTCACTGAGGCCAGTGGCTTAGTAGGATTCAAAGAGTAATTAAACATTTATGTAGACAATTAGGCAATCCACAGCTACATTATATAGGTCAAGATTGTAATTAGGGATAACTCTTCATGCTTCAAAGTCTTCTAGCCTTGATCCATCTGATGGCATGTGTTTATGAAAGCAAACAAGTAGGATGGTTGAGTCCCTAGTTTGAAAAACCGTCCTTAATGATTGTTTCACTCAGGCACTCTCAGCTTGGTTTTCATGATGTGTTTCACAGCTTCTGGCTCCAAGATTGTTATCAATACCCCAGATGCTGCCTCGAAGCTTAGAGGGAAAAGTAATGAGTCTTTCAGACAGACCATCCACAATAGACTAGGTTCAGATCTCAGGCTCGCTGATGCAAATTGAAACAACTCATCAGGCTTTAAAATTCAGAATTATTTGGTTTTGGAGCCAGGTAGCTGACAGCTGACTCTGGCTAAAAGGATACAGTCCTTGGGAACAGTGAGGATCCAGAGCCTGTGGCTGAGAGGACCCTGTGCTGCCACGGGACTGCAGAATCCCTCTCACACAGATGCCAGAAAAAGTTTTTTTAGACCCACACTCCTTTACCATCCTAATGGGCACATTCAGGCTGAATGATAAAGAGTTTTTCTTCATGGGAAAACAGCATTCAGTTTGTGAACTTAGAGGGAATTGTTTGCTACATTTACTGTGGAGGTGAACAGTTCACTGAAGCTTTCATGCTCACCCAAATTCACCCACATGGTATTACACGGATTACTAACAGCAATTCTTATTTTTTTAATTGTGTATGCACAAACCAGACATTAGACGTTCTGCTATAAATCCGAGACTGAGAAGAGAGGAGACATTTTTTAAATTCATGGTGGGAAAGGTCAGAAAAAGTTTAGCATTTTACACAGAGAGGATTCAGACTGACTGTAAAACAGAAAAGAAATAAAACTGTTTCCCTTTTCTCCCTCATCTCTGTGTGCTATAAACTGAAGGAAATCCTTGGATGGTTTTGTTTTTTTAATGGCTCTACAGTTCAAGATGTAGGAACTCATTTGGCTCTCAAATATAGGGAGAAAAAAATTCTTAACTTGTCATCATTCTTTTCTGTCTTTGTTTTTTGTTTACAACTAAGGTACACTGCCAGTTTTGTGCCCACGGTTTTCAGCACTTTATCAAGAAAGAGAAATACGTAGATTTCTGTAGAAAGCAATCATGACTTTTGGTCACACTTGTGTAAATCCAGTTATAATTCTAGAGAGATCAATAGTGGAACTCCAGCTTTTCACCTCTGTAAATGACACCAGAAACTACTTGAGACAGAAGTGATTTATACAGAAGATCATTTGATGTCACCTTTCTTTTCCTCCTGCAACTTACATGTGTGCCTGTGGATTTATAAAGCCCTGATGGAAGGAGCAGAAACTGCGTGACAGCTTGTGAGGAGAGACCCTCTGCAGAGACACATCCAGCTTGGCCAGTGAAATCTATCTGTGTGGCACCTGTTAGTTACGCCCAGCGGGACTGTCCATCATCCCTTGTAGCAGCTCTGCATTTCCATAGCACACTGCAGTGCAGGCAGAGGAGAAATTACTCTCTAACTATGAGACAGTGAATGAGACATTTCTGTCCCTGTTTATGCTGTCAGACCACCACTCGGGATGCTGTACATCAGCCGGAGAGGGGGAAAGGAAGCTCATTTCACAGTCAGCTGACAAAGCTCTCAAGCGTTTATCTTTGCTTTCTACCTTGTGAAATCCTGTAAAAATATTGTTACTGAATGTGAAATGTTGAAAGAGAAATGTGGAGTACCTCATGCCATTTAAAAGGGGAAATCGCCACATGGTGTAAAGAGAGCTTGTGGTAAAACAGAGCATCTATGCATTTTGTGATCTGATGCCCAGATCACAAATGGATAGACAGCAATTTCCACTGCTGAACCGTAGCAAAATGTCCTTGGGAATGCTTGCATTGGCTGCTCTTGCGTGAGGAGCAGAAGGAAAAGAAGAATATTGAACACATGGAAATATAACAGAAAAAAGCTGTCAGGTTCCTGTGGCTTGGAGAACTCTGGGTTAGTATCATAATAATCAAAGGAAATTTGGAAGACTGCATATGGTTTTATTGTTTTTCAGAAAGAGATGGCAAAACTCCTCTTAAAAACCTTCATCATGCCTCACCCTCAAGACCATCCCAACAACCCCAAAATTTTGCCCATGCTGCCGAACCATTCTCTCTTCCATCTTAGGCTGGTCATCACTGGCCCTGACAGCTCAGCCCCTCTGTAGCATCTCACACTTTTCCCTGATCATAATAGACTGTGACTTCAGCTTCTGGGATGACCAGAGACTCATTGTGCTACTGTGTCATCTAAGTATGAAGTCCTGATGACTCCTTGTTTGGTTTTCTGTGGCAAGGGAATCACGGTTTCAAACTCAGTTACTCCCCTGTAGCTGAGTGATAACCATTAATCCAGCACTTATTACTGGTAATGTGTACTGATATTCACATGACGAGTGCACTGTAAAGCTGGACCTCAGTATAGCTGCATGTCCTGAAGGAAGAAACAGAGGTACAATGGGCAGTGGTGGCACTGTTTAGGGGAGAAGGATGAATCTGTCCCAAATTCAGGACAAAGCACCTGTATTTTGAGGCACTGCCTCGTTATCTCTCCTTCATTTTCTCACATGACTTTGTGAGGTAGCAGTATTTACTAGTCTACTAAGTACCAAACTTCTCAGGGAAGTGAAAAATTCCCATTTACCACTTGGGAACTAAAGCTCAGAAAAATTTACGATGCTAAGCAATGTACATGCCCTTCTCTAATCTTTACTTTTGACCCAAAATGAGAGTCAGAAGGTGGTCTAGAATAGAAGTCATAGAAGTTGTGGAGAATATTACCGAGAAGAAAAACGTAACTTCAAAGCAGTCTTTCTATGTTTAGCTCTTAGCTAACCCATATGTCATGAGTCAATGCAAACACACTTTGTTCTGTTACTTGAAGGAAACTGCATCTGTGTTGCTGGGAATATTATCTGCCTTGAAATCTCTGATTTTCTGACAGATAATCAAATAAACAAACAAAATGACTGAAAAGAAAGGTATTACAGAAGTGATCTTGCTACTGCTAACAGGTAATTGTTAATTGAAGTGTAGCAATTCTATTAATATCACACATAAGAGATAGCAAAAAGTAATACAATTTTTGAAATACAAAAAGCTCTTTTGGCAAAATTCAATGCTATCATCTTCTAAGCTATTTATTCTGTGACTGCTGAATAAGATGATGTAAAGCTTTCAAGTATGAAAGGAAGCATGCAGCAGGAGCGAAAATGCTATAAATACCTTCTCGGTGTGATTCTGATAGAAACTATGAGGTTTTAACCAAAATCTTGAGAACAGCTACTCAAATTTGCCACTATCCTGACATGTTCAAAGCATTGCTGGAGGGGTTTCAGCAGCTTGATACCAAAAATGAAAGAGCCATGTGATATAACTTGCACAATGTTTTTCCAAATGTAAACATTTGTATCAGCTGATTTTGTTTTTTCTTCAAATCTTCTCTGACCTATATAAATAGCCTATGCCTAGAGTGCATCATTAGAATGTCTGTGTATCTTTTTTTATTTAGCTGTGAATTTGAGTTAAAACTATACCAGCTTTGTTCTTATGGCTTATATTGTCACTACAATCCCTTAATTAAAATCCAAATTCCTATAATATTGTTGTGCATGATTTTTTTGAGGAAGTCAAGAACTAAATGAGTGACACTTTCATGAAATCACTTGAATGGTTGTGGATTAAAAAGAGTGATTTATGCATTAAAAAGAGATGACCGTGTTCTGATAGACCTTGTCAAAAGCTCTTACTTTTATGCTATATACAGGCTTGGAGGATAGGATAGAAAACAAAAAAATAAACTTGTTGAATTATGGGAAAAAGTATTTTTAAAATTAATGTGAAAAAATATTCTGAGAAGTTAAAAAGTTTTTAGTTCTGCAAATATTTCTTGGTGGATTTTATCATTATGAATTACTGATGCTTTTCATATATATGCCAGGTACTTTGTTACAGAACAAAGGTAAGATTTCTCTCTCAATGGACTGCAATTTAAAATCTAAAAGTTATCAGAAAATATGATAACTGAGGGCAGGGGTAGGTGTGAGGCATTTGGGCTGAAGTTGCAGAATTTGGACTAATTTGAACCCTGCCAGATGCAACAGAGGGTAAAATAAAAGAACAAAAATCCTCTCCTCCTCCCTTGTCTCCTCCTTACAGAGATAGCAGGAAGAAGTCTAGGAGCAGCTGAGCATGCATGAAAACAAGAAAACAGATTACTTGGTCACTAAGAAGAGGCTAGTGTCATGCAACAAAAAGAGTGTTGGCAAAAAGGCATCTTATAAACATTACAATTTACAGCAGCAATTTAGAAGATATTTTGAACATAGAAAAAAAATCAGTGGGAGAATATTCAGTTAAATTGATAGGTAACATTTTTCACTTGCACTGGACCATGAATAAAGAATCAGAATCCACCTTACCAGGGAATTTTTTAAAAGCAATTACTCTTTAAAAATTATTAAGGCAATTAGCAGGATTTTCACATGATGAAGACATTTGCCTAGTGAAAATGATCTGTCCTATTTGTGCTTACTGTGCACAAGGGACATATTTTTCTTTACAATATATTTTCAATAATGAAATTAATGCCTAATTGCATATGATTGATTTTATCCTCCCAAGTTACAGAAGGCACTAAGGACAGGCACAGTAGGCTGATCTCTATCGGTCTTCTCTGGGGCTGTAGGCACTCCTGTAATGATGTACGGATAACCAGATGTAGCTCAGTTAGAGCTCAGTTAGATGTCACCATTAATCTAAACTCAGAAAACAGGTTATCAGCTGCAGCAATTTTTAATGGTGAGAGTTAGTATAAAATCCTTTAATTATATTTTGTTCTGTCGTATATACCAATTACCAGCCACGTACAGATACACAAGCACTTAGAGAGCATAAAAAATACAAGATGTTTCACGGTATGTCATTCATGCATATGAAAATACTAGGTTTCTGTCTTTGGTTCAAGTGTCACTGTGACTTCTTCTGAAAACAGGGAAATATACCCTCACCAAGTGATATAAATAACAAATGCACCCCTACACCCTCCTTCCTCTTAGCTTTTATATCTGACCATATGTCATATGGAATGGAATAGTTCCTTGATGGATTTGGGTCAGCTGTCCTGGTTGTGCCCCTCCCAAGATTCTGCCTCTTCCCAGCCTATGCATGGCAGAGCAGAATGCTGAAGAGGCAGGCTGGTGCTGTGGGAGCACTGCTCAACAACAGCCAAAACACTGATGTGTTATCAACAACTTCCTAGCCACCAATGCACTGCAAAACTCCATGAGGGCTGCTTGTGGGGAAAGTTGTCTCCATCCCAGGCCCAATTTGTCTCTTGGGTATCAAACCTGCCTGCTGCAAGATGGGCATTTTTGCATCCCTTTTGCCTTAGCTGTTCTGTTTGCCTCAGATGCTGTTTCTCAGGGCTGAGAGAAGCAATGCAACAGGCCAATGCCTGTATCCACACTCTTTGCAGCTACTGTGACACTGATCTAGAGAACAAATATTTAACATCTGAACATCACCTTATAACACCTATATTTGTATGACGTGCTGCCTTGTTGATGTGGGGGCTCCTCTCTACGTTACTTCTTGTCACACAGCATTGCTCTGTGGTTCTTTACCAGATTCTCCAATTGCACTCACAGATACATTGCTGAATTTTTAAAATTCCATTCACACCAGCCACTTAGAGTGTGTTTCCGTGGTACTGCCAAGGAGAGCAGTCTGGAGAAAACTCTGTATGTCACTGAAGCTTGAGAGAGTTTAGCCAGAATTACTGGGAAACAATAAGGCTCTGTTAAAAAAGGGTTGGAGATGTGAATTTCACTCAGTCACTCTTGTACACCTCAGCTGAAAATAAGCTGAAACGTCCCTTCTTGAGCCTAATTAAATAAGCATGACATTAATGAACTCACCACATGCCTACAGTGAATGTAAAGACACACAAGTGTACGCGTATGTATATTATATATATATAAAAAAGTATATATGTATGCTCTGTCCTGACAGCGTTACAAAATATTTTGAAATAGTGAAAAAACATATCAAGCCCAACACCCCATTAATGTCTGTTCTGACAAATATTTACTACTAAATTCAGTAGAGAGATGAATTAGTGAAGTTCCCTGTCCTACGTCCTGGTAGAGGTCAAATTACATGATGTTGAAGTCCCAGTTGGTCTTAAAATACATGACTTAGCTCAGTAGGATTAGAGTGACTTAGATCACCTGAGGATTTGTCCCTCTGCCTCTGTTAGAACTAATTCACCACAAGGTATTTTTTAAAATTTCTGCTCCTTCTGCCCTCTCTTGCATGCTTGTGACAATTCAGAAGTCGGCTCGTTACGTGCTCTGATTTATTCTGTACTCAGAAATATTCATCCTGTGAGTAACTCCTGGGCTGGCCCAGCCTTGCTGCATGGTAGGCATTTGCTATTCAGAAGCAGACTGGAGTATCTGGCCCCTTAAATGACATGGTGAACATAAGCTGCAAGCCCTTGGGAGACAATGCATGCTCCAGAGAGACTTGTTAGGGCAGGACAGCCATTTCTGAGAGCAGCAACTCTCTGCGTGCCACAGCCCATGGCTTCAGCCTGACACAGCTGAATTTTCTGCACCCTTCCTGTGCCTGTCCTTGAGGAGCCAGTGTGGTGGCAGGGTCTGTGTTTTGGACTTGGAGAAATGTGTCTCCCATGCTGTCCCTGCAAATGCCCAGACATGCAATGCTACATCAAGGAGATAATTGCCACACCAGCTGGCAGGATGCTGGAGCAGTCTGGATCAGGCTTTCTTGACATAGAGATTGGAATTAGCTGGACAGTGTATTGGGAGTCAGAAATTAAGGGGCTGTAAGGGAGCAGAGCACTGAAGTTACAGAGTGCCTGACGCTGGAAAAGGAATACCAGTCAGACCTGGCAAAAGAAGGGGTCTGGCAGGAGGAAGAAAATGACAACTGTCTGCAGACATTGAGCAAAGGGAGGGACTGGCTGGCTAGGGGCTGGGACCGTGGGAGAAGGAAGACCAGTGGCCTGAGGTGGGAGATGGCCTTAAAGTGATCACTTCTTAAAGGAACTCAGATGGCATTAATGCAAATTTGTTACCCTCTATCAAAGTGAGAATGGAAGGTGTGATACTGAAATGAACTAGTATGCAGCTCTGGGAAAGATGATTGTCCATGGCTGTTGCTGTGGAATAAGCAGAAACTAAAGGAAAAACATCAACATAGAGGACAAAATGAAGAAAGCTTTTTGTTACTTTTAGTCGTACTGTACACAGTCAGGTATAAATGACCATGTAACAGCTCATAACAGCAAGGAACTTACTCAGGAATGTCATAAATAGATTAGAAGAACATGTTGTTTCCTGTTTCAGTGAATTATGTCAATGTGTTTTTCTCACTAGTGTCAGTAAAAAAAAAGGGTATTTTTTTCTAAATTGATATTCTGCCCAAACACTTTTTTTCCCCCTGCTTTCTTACCTTGACTTTAATTCAGTGTTTGTATTCCACTTGCTGTTTCAGCTGGAAGTCTGCAGCAACCTTGATGAAAGAGGTTTGCTCTCTGTGTGCACCCTAATACGCAGACACAGAGATTGCCACTGCACACACACCCTGGGACACAATAGTTTTACGCACAGGATGCTCTGCCTGAGCAGGGCAGGTCACACAGCCCTGGCCTTGGCAGCATCAGCTTCAGGGAACTTTTTAAGGAATAGGTTAGCTGCTATCAGCCAAACTCAAGTATCCTGGAAAAGGAAATCATAGTCCCTACTTTTGCATCAGGAAGGAATCTCCCATCCTGAGGAAGAAAGATTAGCTTAACTGTGTGTGCAATTGCTCAGGAACAACTTCCCAAATTACAATGCATGAAAAGATCCCAATTTAGTACATTATGGGAGTAAGAGGACAGGGCTGCATGCAGATTAAAGTTCACATTTATTATTGTTATTAAGTAGTCTATTTTTAGGAAAAAAACCCCCTAATTTACATAAATCAAAAGCACAGCAATGTTAAAATACATTAAGCAAAAATTTGAATAATAAAGGTCATATCTGCGTATGTCTCAGAAATAATAATGCAGTGTAATGACAATATGTGATTAAATATGGAAGTGTTCCGTGTTGACAGAGCTGGCAACTGAGTATGTTTCCTTATATCTTAATTGGATAAACACACTTACATACATGATAACAAACTATGTACGCCGGACCCCATTTACAGGAAAATTTTTTGACTTGTAATTCTTGCAGCAATGGGTGGTGGTGGTAGGTATGAATCAGATACCCAAAATTTCCTTAATAAGTTGAAAAATCTTTGAGAAAATTTTTTAAAAGACCACAGAAGCAGTAGGTAGTATATAAGAAAGTTCATTGCATAAGGAAATTGCTGCTCAATAAAAATAGGAACACTGCAGAGTGAAAGAGAACACGAAACTTATTTTAGTCCATTGAGTCTTATCTTTGCAAGAACAATGATGAGGCTGTACTTCCCCTTCACCAAATCTCTCTCCATTCAAAGATGGTTATTTATTTGGTTGAACTAAAAATGAACTGACTGAAGAAAAACTAAAGGCATGAAATGTACCTCACATACAATCTGTGCAGAAGGACTCCCACGTACTTGTGCTCACTTCTCATCATGGATAATTAGTCAAGAGACGGGGCTGAAAGAGACCAGGCTGTGTGAATGGGCACACACCATCAGCCAAAGGCTGAGACTATTCCCTTACCANTTTTTAAACTCAAGCTCTCTTTTCAGCTAAGATCCTGCCAGAGTTACAAGAGTCCAGAGCAACCATTGCAGTTCCAGTTCAGACAGACTGGGAAAGTCTGACATAACAAGGCACAACCATGAGCAGCACATGGGACCATGACACCAAAAGTATTTATGGCCAGGCCTGAGGGTAGACAAGCTCTTTGGGTGAAATCTCTCAGGAAAAAGGTCACTAGTCTGTATTCAAAAATTTTACTTTGCCATTAGTTCCCAGAAAAGCAAGAGGCAGCATAAATTATGGGCTATTACCCTACCTACAGTGTGCATACTGTAAAGGATCAGCATCCTTGTTTCCATGCTAAATGTCCAGATTCCTAGCCTTATCCTTCAGAAGAATAGGCACTGGTCAAAGAAGCAGAGAACCAGACCTCTTGCCTGATATCTTGCTCTGTTCCCAGTGTGTGTTCATTACACAGCAAAATGTCAGCACAGTCCTCCTTGGGTTCCAGTCCCTCATCTGTAAAACATGAGCAATAAAGTGTCCTTCTTCCCACACTTTTCCCTCACTACCTCTCCTGGTAGTAATCTCTGCCAGGCTGTCTGTTACACATATCTTTAGAGAAACTAGTACAAAGAGTCCCTGAGCTTGGCCAGAGCTGTCTCTACATAAACAAAAATACTAGATTTGTAAATCTGCTCCCTCACATCTATTCAGATAAACACTCTGAAAGGAACTTCCAAAGGCATTCAAGGCCAGGAATACACTCTCCTTTTGCTGGATAAATTTTTTTCAGTGTGAGTTCAAAATATATCATACAGTCTCCCTTTAATTTCAGAAATTGTATTTTCTTTCTTCTTAATTACCCAATGTTAGGACAAGAACTTTAAGATGGAAGGTATATACCAAATGCTTGTAACAGAGCCAATGGCTATTAGGGTTGTCTGATTAAAGAAGCCATAGTTCTTGATGATAAATTGCTACAAGTCTGAGATAAGGCAAAGGCACCTCCAAAGAAATTTTTCATGTCATGGAAGAGGAAGCAAATTTGAGAGTGGACATTAAGGATGGTTATTGGATACTGTTTTTAACCAATGGTAAAGGAAATTTACTATTGTTTTTCATCAGTATGCAGTAAGTTAAATCAGCTGGATCTGATAGGAAATAATGCATGAGAATTTGGCTTAAAATTGCTAAAATAAAAAAACCCTAGGAAGTATATTTACTACAGATTACGTCACAGTATGGTACCTGTAATGACTGTGTGAAAGCAAAAATAAAAAATGAATGCAGTGGCTAAACACTGCACTAGTATTTAATGTAATGTCATTGAAAATATGCTGTCTGCTGCATCGCCTTTGGAAGAAACACATATTTTACATTAAAAAAGAAGTCAAAAACTGGATTAAAACTAGTCTGTAATTTCAGATGGAATGAGGAAACAGTCAGATGGAGATGATAAGACTGCAAGTTGTAAGAAATTAAAAGTCCAGGTCCTATCATAAAACCTTAAAATTCTGAATTTGTCCTGAACTAGATTCAAAATCCCTTAGAGAGTTGAATGAAGGGGGTAGAAAAGGGCATATCTCAGAGACTATTTTCTATGATTTCATGCATCATTCAAGAGACATAGGTAGGCAACACAGTTCCTTCTGTGAATAAGTATATAGGGAGTTAGCTTCTCCTCTACACTGCATAATAATGTATACCTCGATAAAGTGTGCTAGGGTTTGTGCACAAGACAGAAAAATGCAAGATCTCTGCCCTTGCTAATGGGAGCCTTTCATATGTGCTTTGGAAAGCCCCAAACGAAGCAAGGCAAGGGATCACCAGGTTCAAGTAATGAAAACTTCAAGTAGTGAAAAATCACGTAGGCATATTTAATTTCAGCTGTGCGGAATGAAATGTTGCAGAAATATTATTTATCCTGGTGGCCCCCTTGCAGTGCCTTCTACCCGTTGCTGCCAGGGAGTGTTACTCATTATTACGATTTTTTAATAACTTGAAATTATTTTTATTGTATGGTAATATAGATGAGAAGGAACTTTTGGAGGTCTGTCCTGTAATATCAGGGTCAACTTAAATAAGGCTGTTCAAAGCCTTGTCTAGATGAGTTTTGAATGTCTTGACATGGTGCATTGGGTGAAACAAAGAAATTTGAAGCAATATTTGCAGGTAAAAAAGAAAACAGAAAATAAATACTTTTCTCAGTTCATAGTCAGACAATGTATGTGTGTTAGCATACACTTTGACCAGTTCCATAGATAATGCTTTTTGTCTGTAAATGAAAACATTCTAGTATGCAGTCCTCTACTGTGTATGCACTAATTGTCTAAATTGCTGTGCTATGTACCTCAGTACGTATAACCAATTGATTTTTTCATTTTTGCCATCTTTGAGGCTGTTCTTTAGCTAAGAGTTTCAAGAAGAGGGAAAAAACAGAATTCCTGTCTGTGGTATCTCCTTCAAGTAGGTCATTTTGATAAGAGACAGTAGGCCACAAGCCCTGGTCAAGACTTCCACTAGAAAAATGGGGTGCATTATGAGGTGCATTACTCCTTTCTTCCCAGAAAACTGCCTAGAGAAAAGCAGAGAGAGGTGATTTTTTTTTCCTGCAAAATTCAGATGATTTATGAATAAATCAGTGAATTTTTAAGGTTTTTGAGAGAAGTCATTCAGTAAGTCAGGATAACAAAATGTTTCAAATGGGAACTTTTTGGTTCAGATATACCTTTGCTTTAGATGAGATGAAGCAGCTTAAATTCTAGTCTTTCACTTCAGTTGACACTATGTTTTATTCATCAAAACTAATATTCATTATATTCATACAATGTCTAAGCCATAATATTTAAAAACAGTACAATGCTTATTATGAGGACTCTTATAATAAAATACATTATTGATCTTCTTCAGCATAACGTATGTGCTAATATAATGTAGCTTAAAAAAATAATTTTCTAGGTTGTTTTCATTTTTGAACTGATTCTGTTTTGAGAAAATGATCTCCTTTTCTGGGTAGCTGTCTAATGACTGTTTCTAGGTGTATCTAGCACATCCTGGTAAGGCACATCGTTCATACAACCCTACCCTATCTGTGACAATCAGAAATAGGCAGGAAACCCAACTTCATCAAGCACTATGAAAACTAATTTCTGCATCTGCAATTTGTTCCTAGTTCTAGTGACAAGTGAGCGATGTCCTGTGTGTTCAGCCTGTTACCAAGTGTCGCTCAACTACAATGAAATGCTTGCCTGAGCAGAGAGCATGAGCAATAAAAATACATCCCTCTTGAGCTGCACTTAACCCTCAACTAAAATTATGTGGGATTTAGGTGGCACATGGGCCCTGTGATCAGTGATGGACTGCAATGCTAAAGGAGCTGAAAAGGCCAGAGTTTTCTGAGGAAAAGTCTCCATGACAACTTTTTTTTTTGTTGTTGTTGTTGTTGTAGTTTTTATTTTAATGCTATTTTGTTCCCTGCTGCTTTCACCAGGGAAACAGGACCTGTGTAACCACATTGCCTTTCTACTCTCCTGGCATTCTCTCACCACTTACTGGCAGCTCTGAACCCATTAGCCAACTTCTATCAAACAGTCAGGCATTTGAGTTACAACATGTAAATTACCACAAGTTTCCAGAAAGTCAGTGACAGAGTTTTCTTAGTTTGTGCTTGGTTGCTCATTCTTCTTTCTTCCCCTTTCTCATTTTCTTGCACTCTCAATTAGTAAAACAGCCAGACAACATGCTTAATAGCACAACTCAGCAAATGCAGATACCTGTAAATTAAGTGTGAGCCTTCCTGTCGATTTGGCAAGCGAGCAGGCAGGAGAGCTCTAGCTGGGTGTAATGTGATTTACATCAGGAAAGGGCACAGTAGGGACACTCTGCAGTGAAGAGCAGCTCCACTGGTTCAGAAAGAACAAGCAAAGATTGAATGAGGAAATTTTCACTTTAAAGTGCTGCATCTCCTACAGGAATTGATTGCACCGTAATATGTATTCAGAAAACAAGTTCTTGTTATTGTGTGGGGATTTGGAGCACTTCTACAGGATCTGCTGTACTAACAGAAGTGATCTGTGACAGCAGAGTTATGGCATTAGCCTCAGGATGGGTCCTACTTTCTGTTGCTCTCTGGGCATGATGGTGGCTCCATGGGTGGCTCCCAAATTGCAGATGGGGCAAAGATTTCCAGTGCCAGCCACTGTACTCATATATTTAATAACCATGAGACAGTGAGAAGCTGAGAATGAATCACAGCAGTAGAAGTGTTGCCACTAGTAAACAGTTGAAGGATATTGTGGTGAAAGTGCAGTTTTTGCTCTACATTCTCTACTGTAAAGAATAAGCAACGAATTCGCCACAGCACTTGCTTGTGGGTTTTCACTCCTCAGAGTGCTGGTTCAGAAGATCATCCCCCTTTCAATGCATTTTTTTTCCAAATTCTCATTGGAGAATTTGTTCTTATTTTTCAAGAAGAAGTCAGGTAGACACCACACAGAACCTCCTGCTCCAGGTATGGATTTGTCCATGAAGATGTACTCTTCATGTCTGTGACTCAGACACAGTTCCCTTAGTATACCAAAGCCCAAGTGGAGCAAAATTAGGCTAAGCTGAGCTCTCTTTTCCTCACGAGTCTGGTGAATTAGCATATGACTTTGCAGAAAATATTACATATATGATTAACCTGTGCTTTTGTGATAAAGGTAACCAATTTTCTTTGTATCAGCTATATCAAAAGAGAGGGTCAATCTCCCTGTTTCAGTTGAATGCTCTATTGCTGACCAATAAACTTGTACTGATGATGAATACCAACTGCATAAAACCTACAAAAATGAATATATTGTGTAATTTTCCTCATGGCCTGATTAAAAGGGCTAAAAATAATTCAACACCCTACCCACATTAAAAAAAAAATTATCAGAATTACTAACTTTCTTTCCTCTCCTTTCCATCTAGACATTTTTACAGTTCTTTGCACCTTTTAACTCAGTTCCCCACAAATTCCAAGTGTAATATTATATAAATGTTTTTCAGCAGTTGATGTTCACAACTGCACTGAAGGCATAAGCATACAGGGCCTTATAACCCTGGAAATATCCACCTGAAGGAACTGAAAGTTGGCAGGTTAGCTACCTGCATAGAGAGTGGGGCATTATTTGTGCCCTATATACCAGTGTGCCCCCAAGTATTTATTTCATTGCATGAGAACGGTATAAAGAGTAGGATGGACAGTCTACAGATAGACAAAGAGATCTAGTCCACAAGAACAGGAAAACTGCAGCATGTTTCAAAGACAGGTGGAAATTCTGATCTTACAGTATTCAGTAACTCTAAAAATATCCTCCACTTGGTACAACAGCAGAGCTTCCTTTCTCTCAGGTTAAAGAAAAGGTTTTAAGTTGCTCAGGTAAAAAGAATTATAGTGATGCTTTCCTAATCAGAGATAAATATCAGCCACTTCTGATCTCCTACATTGTCAGCTAAGTAATGACTCATTTTCTGCATTGTCCTCAGTATGTGAAGGACAACAGGAGAGCAAACCTTATCCACAGGTTCTGGTTACACTTAGGCATTTCCTGCTATCAGAAGCAGGCATTACGAAACACAGTGCATTCACAAATTAAAAGCAGAAACACAGGCAGCAATTACAAAGGCTGTTGATTAACTTGATTGTCCCATAGCATTTCAAGACTGGATTGCCTTGGTTGGCTAAGAAAGGAAAGAGATGCTGCAAGAATGTCTGGAGGCTGGTTTAGTGACAGAAAACTAGTTCTTCTTCTAAGATGGGCTTCTTTCCCCCTTTTTTATACACATGATTTGCAACATTTCCCACAACAGGCAGGATAGACTTTTTCACCACACTTTTGTTGTCTCACCTGCTCTGACTGGACTGTCAGCAATTTCCCAGTGCTCATGCTAATTCAACTTAGATAAAGAAACAAGTCAGGGTGTCTTCTTTGTCTCGGGACAGGGAGAACTGGAGGGCCTGCATTCACTTAGGTGCTTTGAAAAGTAAAGAAAAGAGATTTCTTGGGCAGCTGCTATAAGGGTAATTATTTAGGGAGCTGCGCTACCCATAAAATACCTTTATGCAGTACTTCTGGCACCTGAATATGAAATTAGATTTAGGGCTAAAATCCGAGGAAAACCTATCCATTGCATATGAATGTAGCAGTAGATATTCCTTGTGCTGGTTCTCAAAAAGCTGTCCTTAACTGGTACCTATCTATCCTGTGAGTCCTCCTTATAAATGGCACAAGCTAAACCTAGGAGGACAACCTGTTTTTTAATCATAGATGCTAAGAGTTTAACAATAGTTTGACATGTGTTGAACAGTCTAGTTCCACTCATTCTCACCTAGCTCACTGTCTGGTAAACTGTGTCCTCAACTGATCCTCTTCCTATATGGGAAGAGAGCAGCCCCCACAGGCCCATCCTTTCACCTTTTGCTCTTGAAATTAGCATGGATATTAAGTTGCCTACTCAATCACAATATTTGATTTCATTTTTCCTGCTGTTTTGCTTAATTTAAACTCTGCACAGAGTACTACATATTACATGAACTTTAGTAATCTGGTATGTGCACTGTCATTCTTCTGTCCTATTGCATTGGTTTTAATGCATACTCTGTATAAAATGACTTGTGCCATGGTGTGATTCATTTCAGAAGTTCACAGCAAACTAAGCATACTGCTGAATCCTGTGATGTAAAAGTATGGATGGTTCAACACTATGACTGAAAGTTCTTGCCTATGCTGCTAGAAACTCTTTTATTCTGCAAAACAGACCATTTTTACAAGACAATAATTACTTCTGAGCCACTGAGCAAGTGGTGCTTTATATATCACCAATTGGAATATGTGTTGCTAGCAACAAAATGGGTTATGATTATTTGTATGCAAACATCCATTTATTTTCATTTAGAATAACCAATAGTGAGAGCAAGTAAATTTCCACTCAAATAGCTTTTGTTTTCACTTGAGAAGGAAAAGAATTTTGATAATGGATGATGTGTTTACTAAAGTAGTGTCCCTGTTTCTGGCATTAAATGAGGACCTGCATTTAAATACCTTCAGAAGAAGGTATTAGAAAAAAATATTAACAAACATAATTTAACACTTATTTACTTTGGAAACACCCAGAATTGTCAAATAGGAAGTAATGGCTCTATCTTGAAAGGCTCTGAGAGGTCTTTCTCAGACTTTTGCTGCTTCAGGACTGAGCACTGAGAAGATACTTGAAGATGACCTTTCCAGACAGAAGCAATAGTCCTGCATAGGTCTATGTAATCTTAAAGGAAATATAGGAAATAGAGGAAATAAGGAATATAGGAAATATATTCCTTATACTATTAAAGGAAATATAGGAATAAAGGAAAATTATTTTCCTTCCTCTGGAAGAGTCAAGTTTGGCTGCTCATCATCCTGGAAATTGGGTATGCAATTTGGTAATATGACTAGGACAGACTGTGAATCCTGAGCTTCTGTGTATTATTCATACAGGCAAAATTCCATTTTACGCATTCTAGTTACAAAATTTGAACATGTGTTTTTTTTCTGTGAGGACAACTCACTTCACAGAGGTCTAGCACACGGAAGGACATCATTTGAGCTTTACTTTTGTTGGGAGATGAAATTTCATGCAGTGCTACTCTCTTGCTGTGCAGGGCTGCAGGGTTGATTGCTGCCAGCCTTCTAATATGTCAGCTTACATTCAAGAAAAGCTGTAAACAACTGTATTTAGAAGAAGAAAAAGAAGGAAAATAAAACCCTACTTGCTTTTTTGAAACTTGGTATTTTCTTAACATATAATGAAAGAAACCTATCAATATCAATTCAGTGTCAGATCATATAAAATGAGGTATCATATCATAGCAAATGATAGCAATGAAAAAAAAGTTAGTTAAATATTTCCTGAAAATACTTCTCTTTTTTCCAATGCTTTTTTAATTAAGATAACAGTTTCCTTGAGAAAAAAGGCCAATAATAATAAAAACCATTGTTCATTATACTTCTGGAAAAAACATATCTAAACCTGCCTTCCTTCAGACTTTGATGGCATATATAATTAGGAACAGCAAAGGCTAGGTATTGACAGGAGACTCATTAGAAAAGAAATATGATTAAACTCAAGATTTATTGAAAATGATTCAAAACTTCAGGAAGCTATCTTTAGTGTGTGCAAATTAAGGTCTGCTGTTCTGGTGAATTGACAGGACTGTACCATGCAGCAGAAATACAGAGGCAGAACTCAAAATAGAATCTACCACAGCTCATTCTTACTCTCATTATAACATGGCCTGAGGCCTAGAGGACAACTTTTATATTTCTTCTATTTTTTTCCTTCTCAGACCATAACGAGCTTTGTAGATTTGTGCCATAATGAAAGTGTTTGAAATTGATTTGACTGCTACTGTTACAAAAGTCCCAGATCAAAGAATTCAGCATCCACCCAAAATGGGGTTAAAATGCCTTTTTAAAATGGCTTTGAGTAAGAAATATAACCCCCATCAGGCCCATTGATCCCATCATGTTTATTGTGGCTAACTGTAAATCTTTCACTAACTACCAGATGGTGCTGGATGAGTTTGAGAATCATTATTTTGAGGAGTATTCTGAGTTCTGATTTAATTTCAATCTCATTCCACGATGTTTTACATTTCCCCTATCACAGTCATGGGCACCCTCCCATGCTAATTTGTAAAATGAATTTTACTGAATGCCATCTAATCTTATTGCCATAGTTACAACCAAGAAATCAAAGATTGCTACTCTGAGCTGAAAATAGCTAACTTGATACAAGGAAAGGGACTGATTCTTATGCCAATCTCTGTAGTCAAATACCATCTCTTATTCAAAGAATAATGGAAAGTTTGATCTCTGGAAACACTGACTTCCACCCTATTTTCATTCTAGTAATGATCTGCAAAAAAGATCGAATGAAATGCATAAAATGATGGGACAAACAGAGCACTGGGTCCAAATGATTGTCATATGTGTTATTTGCTGATAGGAAAAAGAAAATCAGTAGCAGAAGTACTTTGTTAAAGCCCACAGTTGTTAACAACTAAGCTCCTGCTGGCTGGAGCAACAGTCACAAAACCTTTCCCTCAAGTTTGCTCTGGAAGATACCTTAGAGGAGTAGCAGGAAGGGTCTGTTTGAAGCCAGGGCTTTTGGCATTTGAGCTGTTGCTGTTTTCTGTGCTATCTCTTTCTACTTTCAGATAGCAAAGGAATTTTTTATGTTGTGAATGGAGGATGCAGAATTTTTATTGTTTATTACTCCAAATACCCTTGACTCAAATGGGGAAACTGTTAGAGATATATGGCCAAAATGCCCTATATCTCTGGCATTTGTCCTCTGTGCAAGGACTTTCTGAAGAGACTCTCTGTGGTAATCCCAGGGTTCAGAGAAAGGAACTTGTAGTTTTGTCAGTAGCTTAAATGAGAGAGGCAACTCCTGAATCTACCATAGACCCTCTCACCGCAACTCTGTAAGACACAGCAGCCATAAATGAGTCTTTTTACTTTCTTCTCTGCTAGTAAAGTAAACATATGATGGGGGAAAAATATATAATGAAAGAAAAAGATGGAAAAAGAGAGAAGGATTTAAAAAAGGAAAATGCAGAGAGGACAATCAAATCTGTCTCAGAGAAAAAAGAGAAGGGGGAGAAATCCTAAAGAGATACTGAAGCTATACAGAAAACCAAATAATAACAAACAGCTGAAGGCAATTAGTATTTTCAGAAAAAGAGGGGGGTGGATAATAAACATGAGACAGAGTAATAATGAAAAAAAACCCCAACATATCCAACAGTGGGAAGAAGGAAAATAGACTTTAAATTGTCCCTACAGAGTTAGAATTTAAATCATTCAGCATTGCCATATGAAGCATGCTATGCTTTTTTTTTTTCTGGGTAAAAGAAATCTCATTTTATTGAATGGAATAATCTGAAAAATATATAAAGAGCTACGAGTTCTAATATGCTGCATTACTCATGACAGGGAAGGGAAAGTTTGCGCTTAGTCCGGGAAAGCTGGAGGAATACAAGTCTTCCAAAACGATGTTACCTCACAAAGTCAAGCTCCATCTGTTATAACCTCTTTGGTCTTCCACAATAGTTCTGGTCTCTCCAATACTCTTCTGCTCCTTTCTATTTTTTCCCAGACCAACACCAAACCTCTCGATGTCTTACAAATATGGCAGCTGAATAAGAACAAATATTTAAGCTGTGTGTTTGAATGTATCTTGATGCCACGTATTTTAGCAGGGTCTGCACAGCTTAAACATTAATTTAAATCACATCTTTGAACATAAAAGAGTTCATACAGAATCTCTCCCATGCAGAGCTGTCTAATAAACCTCTTGCTACTGTTTCCTGTAACATGAGATGTTGGACCACTTGCTGTCCTCAGAGAATGAACAGTAATCATGACTGCAGTTATTTAGCATTTAGGCAGTTGCTCTGTGCATATTCCTAGTGCAGAAGGATAGAATTCAACCAAATGCTGACCTCAACTACCCAGACCCATCCCCCACAAGATGCAGTTAAGTAAAAATTTTCTGTTTGTTAAAAAACGTGGGGTTTTTTGTGCAGGGGTGCTAATATTCCTTCTTGTATAGAAGACTAGGAGTTAAGGGGGCTGATGGGTCTGTCTCAGACACCAATAGCCAGACAGCTGTGCAACCATGCAAGGATTGTTGGTAATCACATTTTTTAAGAAAGAACAGGATGTGGCTGGAGAAGGGGGCCTTATGAAGGTAGGGCAGCATTTTTCTGGGACCAATATCCTTGTTCTGGATCCTGAAAAAAGCACAACACAGTACTGTGCAAGTGCAGTGTCTTAGAGTAATTTTATGATGTGTATCCCATGTTGCCCGCTCTATACCCAGAAATGAATTTTGTGCTTTAAAACTGGGTGCGAAAGAAAAAGAGTCAGATGAACTTTTTCAAAAGAATTTTGTACTCCAAGGTCACTGGCTACTCTCTGTGTTCTCCTGCAGTGGGGAGATTGCTGCTGCTGCTACTACTGCAGAGAGGGGAAGAAACACCCTTCCTTTCCTTCCAACCAAATTTCAGCTCTGTGTCTCTGAAAAAAGACAGAAAATTAAACTTTGTTTCCTTAAAACTTCAACTTCTTCTGCTTTCTAAAACTGTAGAACATCACCAAAAAAAAATCTGGGAAGCTGGAAGGGGCCTGTGCTGAAACCCCAACCAAAAAAAAGACACCACATCCAAAAAAGACTTAAAAATCTTCCAAGTTTTTCTCCACAATGAAATATTTTATCATTTAACAGTATTATTCTTTTCTTATGTATTTGTTAAATAAATAGTTTTGTTTCTTCTTCACTTTCCTCTGAAAAAATATTTCTTTTCCCATACAAAATAAGAAAATAGTTACTACAACCTACTTCCTATCAAAAAATATTTTCCTCTAAATTTGTCTCAAACCAATACATGCAGGAATGAGGCCAAGAAGTAAGAATGGACAGTTGGCCACAGGCTGACCCTCAAAGCCCTCTGAACCATTTCCATACAGGTCTAGATGAATGGACTGCTCATGGTAACTGATTTGCACACAAAGCAAGAAACTTTCACGAGGATGGTGAAAATTTGTCGACAAAAATAAACCCACATGAAGCCCAGGCATGTGTAGAGCTCAGAACTCTGGACACCCTATCAGCTGGATCAACGTTTCTTCCTTTCTCTCTCTTCCCCCTCTTTAATTCATTTCTATCTCTCTCCCTCTCTCCTCCCTTTCACCCTAGCCCTTTATCCAAAACCCACTGCCATATGCTTATACAGGAGGCCCGGTTCTAACTTATACCAATTTCTGTGATAAGTGTGTTATTTACTAATAAAACTTGGTAAGCTTTTGCAGATGACTGACTTTTGTCACTCCTTTTAACAGTGAGTATCTCTGAATTTCGGGTGCTCTCTTCCTCTTAAGAGTGCAATGGAACTCAGAGATAATGATCAGAAGGTATTGAGCAAATATTAAGAACTGTGAGAGCAAATATCTCCTCAAAAAATTTTCTGGAGCTACTGTTCTCTGTTAAAACTCAAACCAATGTAGAGAATACCTGTATTATCACAGAGATGAAGATGTACTAGTTAAGACCTTCTCAGTAGTGTGGGTAGAAGTTATACTCTGCTGTCCTGGAAGAAATACAAAATAGATCTCCTGGCCCAGATGTCACTTTGTTCCCCTCTTGTCTGTTTCAGTTGGGACTGTATATTGCCATTTGTGCCCTGGAAAGAAAAAATAAATCCCCTGCCCCTCACCAGTAAGCCTTTCTCCTCTGGCAGTAGTCCTGTTAGCAAACAATGACTCTTCAAGAGTTTAGAAATGAGATGTGTGGTTTCTCAGCTGATATTTATGGCTCAAAGCAACAGATAGGCAATTTATAGGCTGGCTAGGGTTGGGAGGGGCCTTTGGAAGTCCAGTCCCTCCTCAAAGTAGAACCAACTTCAAAGATACATTAGATTGTGCTTGTACTTCTGCTGTTGCCGTGAAATGCTTGGTACATCCTGTCAGGTAGGGTATGGACTTTTTTCAAATATTTGTTCAAGTGTTGTTGAAGTGTTTGTTTGATTGAAAATGCTTTAGAATTCAGTATTACTGAGCCCAATTCTTGCCTGTATTCTGCTGTTCTGATACTTATGTTTGCTTAAGAGAAAACCTCTTCAGCGAATGTTAGTTTTTGTGGCTTCCTGTGTAAACCAACTGGATATTTGTGACTGGGAAACCATTAACCTAAGAGGAACACTTGGTGGTCTATGAGTAATAGCTAATATTTTCAATATTTGGAACCTGTAAGACCCTTTTGAAATTTTGTGTACATGAGTTGCTGTGTAGGACTTTTTAGCAAACTGACAATAAAAACAGTTAAAAAGCACTGTGTGCCAAAAACCTCAAGACTACATTATGTTTAATTGCAATTTTTTTTCAGGGAGTTTCACTCAGCTGAGATGGGTTTGTGGTACAAAGTGAATAAATGATAGTCATTTCACTGCTTCAGTAGCAATACTTGTGCTCCATTTAGTTTATCTTGAACTTTCATCTTTGTTGTTGCTAAGGCCCAACACATGTATTTGTGTAAGGATACAATGAGAAGAAGCTTCAATGTGACACCATGTCACACTATTTCTTTTCTTTCTGTTTTTAGCTGAACTGGACGAGAAATTCAGAGTTTGTTTCAAACATCAATCCACTCTCCCTAGCTAATCTGCTGTGGTGCTAACTTAGTTGATGCACTGGTGAGGTAGCTGTCATTTTGTGTAAATAGATTTTGCATCTAGTCACTGTTCTTATTTCAGGGAAGCACTACAGCAAGTGACATTGGGCTGTAACAATGTTCTTTTATTTTGCTTTTTATATAATCAAGTGTCAACTTGTTTGCAGTTCAGAAATTGTCAAGAATTCTAAATGTGTCAGAGATATTTCCTCTTACCTTATAAACAAAGATGGTTCTTAGTAAGTGCCTGAATTTTGAAATACGTATGTTCTTTCCTTGCTTTCTGATATTGTGGTTACTAAATGAGAAGAAAATATCAGAGGCTAGTGAGCTGACAAACTTAAGGTCAATTTCTGGTTAAATTTCAAGATGACATGAAAGTCAAGGAAGACAAGGAAAATATCAGTCATAAGATCTACAAGAACAGTCAAGTATTCTGGCTACAGAAATAGTGAGAAAACAACAAGAACTTTTGGGAGACAGTTGTGGCTCCATAAATACTAATGTTTGTTGGTTTCTTTGAAAATAGGGGAGTTCTTATTTCAGAAGGGAGGATAAAAGCAAGATTCAGGGGACCTTTTCTCTCAGTATGGGACACCTTACTTGGGGATGCTTTCCTCACTGTCTAGCTCTCGTGCATCCCTTCAAAGTACTCAGGATATCATGTGTTCATCAGTCAAATAATGAAAATAGTGAACTACTATGAGAAGTTTTACAATGAATCTCATTTTTCTTAGATTTCTTCCTGAGGTATGCACTGGCTTTTTAATAGGAAAACAAAAAAAAAAAGAAAAGGCTACTTCTATTCTGAAAGAAGTGCCTGTGGAAGGATGTTCTGTTTAGCAGAAGATCTTTTCAAGGAGTCTCATACACAAAATGTTTTAAAGAGATTGTGTAACTGGCTTCCAGTTAAATTTCAATATTTTCGTTCATGCTACATTTTTCTGCCATCACAATCTTAATAGATATTTAATGCTTACTTTTTAAAGGTGTTGATTTAGTTGCCATTAGTCAAACGTAGTAATCCGTTCCACCTTCTGTCAATCAAAACTTTCCAAATACTTTTATTGTTGTGACTGAATTGTATACATAAATCTATTTCAAAGATTCAGCTTCTTTGAATCTGCAACAACCATGCCAATGCCACTGTTGAAATGTCTCCAGATGGTAAATGCTAAAGAACCTTACATCAGGTTGATGCGCCTTTTTTTTTTCTTTTAATGAATGCGAATATTTGCTGTATAAAATGTTGTGATCTAAATTTTGCTGAACATTTTCTATACCATCCATTCTCTTTGAACCGTGTCAAGTACACCATGGCACTCCTGTAGATATTAATGGCGTAGCACTACAAAAAAGTATCTCTAAGTACATTCAATCCTCTGTGATACAATAATTAACAATTTTGAGAAAAGATGAACAGATGAGTTGGGGACTTCCCCAAATGCTTACTGATATCCAAAGAAGAAAAATTGCTTTTGATTATATAGATATTGGATGAGACCTTTAATAAATGCTAATGGAAAATAAATAGCAGCTAAATCTATTAAGATTTGCTTTGCTTTCTTGATATGATCAAAAGGAGATTCTTTGCCAGCAATAGAAATCCAGGCTTATGTGTAGTTAGGCACAAGCAGCCCAGATAGTGCTATGCTGCCACATGTAGGGACTTCAACAGATGAATATAGTGTTGCCAAAAACATACATCTGCCCAAACTGAGAAAACATGTTAAACACAATACACCCACAGCAGTGAAATGCTGATGAGAAGGAATCTGTGTTGAAACAGCATTTCACAGGACAATGGAAAGTGAGAATTTCAGGAAGCCACTTCTATTTGCAGTGACATATCTCTGCTGCTGTATTACCTACTTCCTGTAAATATGTGTTTACTGCAGTCCTTCCACAGTGAAAGATCGCAAAAGGCACTGCACACTTTTTATCCTATTAGCTCCTCTGTGGAGTTGTAGCAGAGTAAAACAGGTCAAACGTACTTGAGCATGAGTGTTTGAAGGGCGCAAGGTGAACTCAGAAGAGAGCAGGTGTTGCTGCACCAAGCACATTAGAAACCTCTTTTTTGTGCATTTACTGTCTCCTCATAATATGAAATATATGGACATTTTTCAGGATTTTTTATTGCCTTAAAAGAGGCAAGAGAAGAGATGATGAATTATTTGAACAGTAGAGTGAGTCACTGAACTTCAAAGTGGTGACAAAACTTTGAAAGGCGGTATCTTGATCCTCAAGATTTTAGTCAGTATCTATTAAGAGAGATCAAGGGACAGTTTAGTCAGCTTTGTCCTAAACTTTCTCTGTTGCATCTAACATTTATCATCACCAACAGGAGACATACACTGTTAGATGGAAGTCAGGACTGACAAATGATATGACAAATGGTGTCCTTTTGTGTATCTGTACTGAATAGGAAACTAGACAGGTGAAAATAAGGAAGATACCATGTCTGTAAGAGAGCTAAATGAATACAAAAAAATTAAATACTATTCTTTAGTGACTCCATTTCATTCCAAAGGAATTTAACCCAACCTTGTTTATGATTTTGTGTATTTTACTGACATACTGAAACATTTGTGAGAAATCTAAGTACCTTGACTAAAAAAAAAGGTCAAGTATCATCTAAGGATTTCATACATGAAAAATCAGATACAGGAAGACTACTTACAGAACTGTTTCAAATGCTGACAGAGCAAAGTGCATGCACTTTGACCTGCTGGTTAAATAAGAATTCATTTGTGCAATTCATTTGTGACCAGCTTAAATTCATCAATAGCTTTTGCCATCAACAATGGCATCAAGTTTCTCTGATTCCATTACTAATTCTAATTTACATATACTAAACTGAGATGTTCTGCTTTAAAATATGCTTATGCAGTGGATGGAGACAATAAAATCACACTTTTTATTCAGCAATCAAAGTAATTTCTGACAGAGAAATGAAGATAAGAAGGTGTTCATTGGGGTAAATACTGAAATTTATATAGAGATTTACTGATACAATTAAATACAATTAAATTGATAAATGCTGCCATTTGCTGTCAGTAAATGTTCTTTTCAACAATCCTGATAGATGCAGAAGAACTTTTTGCTTGAAAATATACATTCCAGATGGCTGTATTATTTTAAAAAATGTAAGACATTCGAGATGTTCATAGGCATATCCCCTGTTTAGATAAAAGGAAGAGTGTTGATACTGAATTATCCTATCAGTCTGCTGGAAATATGAAAGTGTAAACTCAGAACTGTTAGCCATGCAGAATCAGTGCCCTTTGACTTTTGGTGACTGTAGAATTTGAGCACTGTAAAAGCAAGTAATGCAGGTGATGAAATGCACTCTTTGGAAGACAATGCCACAAAGAGACCGTCACCAATAGATGAAGGTGGGTAAGGTTTTGTACAATAGTGGGACAGCAGTGAACCACTTGTTGTTTCTCTAATGATTGAAGAAATGAAAGAAGTCATGTGCCACTTGGATGAATGTTCAGGCAGGTAATTCACCCAAACAAAAAAACCACTTTGTTGTCAGATGAGGGGAATATTTTGACTTGTGGACATGCAAGCAGGCTATTGATGATACCACGGAGGTGCTCCTGGTAAAAGTCTGAGAGGTAAATAGTGGAGTTTTTTTTTCTGTTACGATATGATTTGGGAGCTTGTCTATTAGGAGGAAACTGGTTTAAATTTTAAAACAATTGTGTTTCAGAAATCCTGCTGACTGATCTAAGTGTCAGAGGATATCTTATCCCTCTTAGGCATTACAATACCTTTGTAGGATAGAGATTAGGAAATCAAGTCCTTTCTATTGCTCTAGCATTCTGTATTTCTTAATCCCAGCTTTATTTTTTTTCTTTCTTTTTTTTTTTTCTTTTCACTGTGCTTTTTACAATAAAGAATTTGGTGCTCCATGATGTGAAGAATGACTCCTTTGTCTCTTTCCCCCTGTTTAGTTCTTGGGCTGAGCTGCTCAAATGTGCTTTCATATGTTGACGAGCTCATGGGTTTGATGACTTAAATAAGAAAAAAAAAGGAATGGGCTGATGAACATGATTACATAGAAAAATCAAGAGATAAAATTTAATTGAAAAGTTCCATCACTACAGATTCTTGCGAAATACTGCTGTTGATAATGAATTTACTTAGTATTCATGGGATATGACACACATTTCCATAGATTATACTCTTGTGAGATATAGCCCCACTTAAATATTGGCTATTCCTACTGACTGAATTTAAGTAAACAGTTTTATCAAATGGTGAATTCTATCTATTGCCAAGTGTTTAGAGTACAATTGTTATGCTTGATTAACCAGATATTTATCTCCTCTCTGCTACAGAAGTGACTGACCTCCTGCATAAACGTGTAATTTATCTCGGGATAACATCTAATCAGAGGCTTCTGCACTCTGCTTCTCCTTTATTTTCTTTCTTCCCCAAAAGTTTTTCTCAGATATTTTGTCTGTATTTAAAATTATGAGAAAACATAGGACAAATTTTTAGAGAGTCTTTGTAAGCATCATTAAAGTGTGTGTTTACTAAGGTGTTTTCTCTCTGATTTCCACCCAGTGGTACCAGGAGTCTGCAATACACTGATGGTTCATTGCAGAAACACTACTTGAAAAGCTCTTACAACATCTTAGAGCAACTCATGCAAGTCACACCAAGGTAATTCTAACTGTTGCCTGAGATCTTGTGCCTTTCCTTTTCCTTTATCCTTTTCCTTTCCTTTTTCCTTTTTCCTTTTCCCTTTTTCATTTTTCCCTTTTTCATTTTTTCCTTTTTTTCCTTTTCCTTTTCCTTTTCCTTTTCCTTTTCCTTTTCCTTTCCCTTTCCCTTTCCCTTTCCCTTTCCCTTTCCCTTTCCCTTTCCCTTTCCCTTCTCTCTTTCTTTTTCTCTCTTAAAAGTTATATGATTGTAGGCGGCTCATACACTAAGATTTAGTGCACTTCTTCAGGAGCCAAAAGTCACATCATTTTTTTCCCTTGATATGTTTTTCTTTATCTAAAAGCTGTAAGCTCCCAGAATTTCACCAAGAATATTTCAGTGAGAGATAGAGGTACAGAACAGGAGAAAATGGAGAAAGTGACTATAAATGGTCTAACTGTGCACAGGCCTGCTTTTGCTGTCCAAGGACTGGGGAATATTTGCTTCCAAAAGCAACCCAGTACTTTTTTGGCAGTGTAGTAATAGACAGGAAGTTTAAATATATAACTTTATGCCATCCTTCTCTGATGAGGAATGATTGTCATTCAGGAATGATTCAGGAATGATTAAAACAGTCTTCTTCTGTGATTTAAGTCCCCTATTTGAACTAGAGTGGTGACACTGTTGAGTATCAAGAACATACTTACTTGTCTATATAGCTAAAAATGCAAAGAATCTATGTCTGTGCTCTGTAACCTACTGCTGCTGAGTTGCAGAGAGGGTGGGAATTCTGCTGGTGGCTGTCCTAGTGCTGTCAGCAAGAATGCTGCTATTGCCAAAATATAAGTTAAAATAAGACCACTGTTCCAGCTCCAATTGGTGACATTGCCAACCTGCCTGAATCACCAGTGTCCCAACAAGTTAGCCAGATTTCAAGTGATTGAGGGGAGAAGACTGAGCTACATAAACACCCCACCTGTCACTGAGAATAGCCCAGCTGACACAATGGAGCTGTTGCAAAGGCATAGAGGCTGTTGGAGCCCTGAAACCATATTAATGTCAGTTCTGTAGCTCTTTCCCTTATGTTTCAAGACCTGTCCACCATGCCATAATTTCTTCATGATATATGTAAATGAGAAACACTTGCAGCTACCCCTCACGCACTGTAAAGCACAACTATTTTGGCTTTTTTTGGCAATTCCACTGAGTTTTCTTTCCTTTTTCTACATATCATTGCAGAAGGCCACCATACCCACAAAACATTTCATTAAGTTGGCTTAGTCTGTCAGCAAACATGGATTACTTAGGACAGATGTTCTCCAGAAAACACACTGGAAAAAATTTTCGTAACAGTGGTAGGATGCTCTCACTCTGTCCTTTGAGGAGTTTATCAGAGTGAGACATGAAGTGTGTTTCACTCAGGGCCCCCCCCACTTGGACAAAATGAACTCTTTTACCTTTCTCACATAACTGCTGCGGAGGACCCTCTGAAAGTCAAATTTCAGAGGGCTGCTTGAAATCAGAAGCCATCAGCATACACTAAACCTTAACACATATCTGTCTCATCACGGTTGATTGATCTCAGCTGAATAGGGAGTTTCATGAATATGATGTAGGCAAGAAGACACTTGATAGAGTATCTGGTGTTTTTTGCATAAAGAGCATGGTTTTGTAGTCAAAACCAGCATTGCTGCAGTCATCCACAGCACTTTAATATTTCCCAGGCAGACTTTATTTCGTAAGGAATTTTTTTTTGTGTGCGTGTGTGATTGGGAGGGACATCACAGATAACCATTAAAAGCAGGATATTAAGAAAGCTCATGGCAATTTTTTAATACTGTAAGTTCACCTTGAACCTCTGCATGACTTCAGTTACTTGTGCCAAGAATCTCACATACAGAGGGCAGAATAATTGAGGTAAGTAATTCAGATTCCCAAATTCCCATGCTGATAATATACATACCAGTGGGATGGGAGGAAATTACTCAGAATAGAAACATATCACTACACAGTTTCTCAGGAGCAGAAATCCTTATATCTTCAAAAGAAAACTTAGAAAAGTGAAATAGCACATTATCCACACAGGAATAAAAAAACCCCCAAAACCCTGCAAAAAAAAAAAAATCACTCACAGAGAAAAATATTAATCTACAGAACTCACATAAAAAAGCTGGGATATACATGGATGTATACTCTTTTCTAGGCCTTAAATATTGTCTGACAATCCAGGAATAATTCATATTCAGATACAAGTTTTAATACGAAACTCTTAAATATTAGTCCCTTGATGGTCTTGCACAAACAGACACAGTCACTTCCATATCCTGAAGTCACTTTGTAAGTGCTATCTTTCTGTATGTATTTATGGATTAAGAATTAAAGAAAACATATAGTTTTCGGATATGTTCTTTCTGATAAAACAACAGTAGATTAGATTAGCTTTTTGTTATATTTTGTTTGTGTATGGAGTTACGAAGTAAGGACACAGTGTTGTTTGCTTGTCAGCATTTACAGCTGACTTTTAATTAACTTCCCTCCATAATGTTAATATAGTTCTTTTGTTGAACAATATTTCCATTCCACAATAGCTGAAAGTACAGCCAGTACAGCATAGAGGGAAAAAAATGGCCCTTCATTATCAAACCATTATATTTGCAACAGCTCACTGCCAAGAGACTTTTCAAAGCAGTCAAACAATAAATTCATTAGAATTCCAAAATAGGCCATGAGGGGCCAAACCTTGATCCCACTGAAACCAGTAGCTCATATACTGAGTAGTGCTAATGTTTGGCTCTTAAAACTGCTCAAATATTTTGGGTTCAAGCAAAATAACAGACTATTACTGCAAATCTAGCCTTCATTAAATTTTCTATGCACTTAAATCTTTGTATGAACTGGGGAATAAGTTTTGTTTGAACTGAATACTACTTATATTTGATTTTGAAAGTGATTTTTCATGTTGTATTCTCTCCAGGTTGCTGTTATTCTCTGGGAACCTGAGTGTGGCAAGCAAACTTCCATATACACACATACATACATACACATGTACATACATACATACATATATGTATATAAACTCCACACACACACACACACACACACACATATATATATATATATATACACCCCCATAGAGACTAGGTAGCCAAGTGGAAAACAGCCCTGCTTCTTATTTCCGAGGTTGCGGGTTCAACATGACTGAACTCAGTTTTAATTAAACTTTCTATTTGCTTTTCCACCAGCTATGACATATAAAAGTCAACCATTAAAAAAATGTCTATTTACACTTACAGTTATGTGGAATCTATTCCTCTGTGCACAACACAGAATGGAAGATGAGGAGCAGTTAGCACAGATGCATCTTTATCTAAGTGCAAAACCACCTAATGTTTAGCAAAACTTGTGTAAGTTTCTGGTTCCTAATCTCTATATTTCTCGAAAAAGAAGAACCTCAGAATGTGCTCTGTAGTTCTGCTTCCCTGTACTGCTATAAGGCATGGAACGCAGAAAGGAATAATTCATTCATGTCTACCTTCAAGCCCTGTATTGATAAACACTGGAATTGCTAAGAACACCATCACTGATAGGCAGAGTAATTGGGAATTTCTAGTGTTACACGCCTTTGAGAGCAGTTTCAAATGACTTGTGTTTCACGGCACATTGGAAAAAGTCATACTTTTGTTCACAGGTGAACATTGAAACTTTGTGCATCTTACAGTCTTTGGGAAAGGGCTAGGTCTGTGGCAGATTGCAGTAGACAAACAGTGCTATTAGATCCCATGTTTAACTTGTCCAAAAGGGATAATAATGATAATAGTAGTGAGTAAGGGGGGTGCCAAACATAGTTTGACATTCTGATATGTACAACTTCTATGTATCTTGTCAGGGATACTCAAAACTCATGTCAACTTCCACGTTTGCTCGTACCTGAATGAATGATAAATAGGAAAAAAGTAGTGCAGCTAAATACTTCCTATCCGTGTGTTATTTTAGGAATGTGTATGAGCAAGGGAAGAAATTACTTGTGGAAACAAAAAGTATTAGTGCTCACAGATTCATTTCTGTGCTCTAAGAGAATAGACTTCGTTTTACAAGTAAGGTTACAGAGAAGAAAATGCTCTGTATCAACAAGAACCAGAAATTACAAGGCGCTCACATATCTCATTGCAGTGTTCCTCAATAGACAGATGTTTTCTGTGGTTTGAGACATGCTCTCTGTAGAGAAAGCAGCCTGTCAAAAATGATAAAGATGCAATGTAGTTGCAACTGCACAGGAAATTTATGTGTCTCTATGCAGACTGGAAGTGAGGCAAATGAATATTATTCACTTGATTGAGAGAATGAGGTCTGATACAGAGCACAATTAACCTAAGTTAACATTCAGACAGAGTCTCTCTAGTATACCTACCACTTCTCTGATTGAAAGAAAACAATATGACCCAGAATTTATGTGCAGAGAAGATTGAAATGATCAATTAAGCTGTCCTTCTAATAAGCTGTCTCTAAAAGGATGACTGGTTAAATGGAGAAATCAAATATGCTAAGTTAAAAATAAGAAACTTAAGATATTGATTGAACTAAGGCCCACAGAATGCAGTTCTGAGGAGCCCTGAATAAGGTTTGCATGACCAATTCCTGATGTTTCTAAAGGTCGAAGTAATTTTGTTGATTTTTTTATAGGGAGTTTTATGAGACTAAAAATTACTTAAAGCAGTACCTCTGAGTATGTTGGATTATGATTGCCCTTATTGTAATCTACATGCTATGTAAGCCTGCATGTTTTTAAATTACTTGACTTTTTTTTTTACGTTTTGAAAGCGGTGGTGTTTTAAAATATATTTCATTTAAGAAGCAGCCAAGTATTACAATTTGTACTTACCTTATTGGTTTGAATATTGTATTTCATTTTAGTGGTGTATGCATCTTGCAACTACATGACAGATTTTTTTCCTGTTAGATGTTAAATGCCAATTCCTTTTTCATAAAATTAGGTCCAGAGCTAAAATACTGTAATCAAAAAATATTTTGTGATAGTTCAGAAAGAAATAATAATACTTTTCTTTCTTTCTGTATTTCTAATCTGATGAAAATTTTCAGAGAGAAGTTCAGGTCTGTTTTCTCTGACCTAGCTGCCTAAGTCAATCATTAGGATTGCAGGCATTTTAATAATAAGGAGTAACTTGAATTTACCATTTATAGTCCAGAGCCACAGGCACTAAAAATACGCTGTAGTATTATTAGAGTATATATATACACAGGTTATAGCTATGCATTGTGAAGGTCTATCCAGTACTGAGGTGTGAGAACTATAACGATTTAAATAAAGTGTACCTCCTCATTTTAAGACAAGCTGATTACATGCCTTGCTCCATAAGATGGGTGCATAATGAGCCCTAATCTCACGAAAAGGTGTAGGGAAGAGGACTAGAAAATGCTCTTGTATGTGGAGGGAGCACTGGGTGCATCCTGACCATCTGATCGGCATATGAGCCCACTCTGTGTCCCAGTAAAGTGAGAACCAGGTACAAGTGAAAGGCTAGAGGGTCAGGATATTGCCAACATGCCATACAGCGATCCACATGAAAAGCTCTTCTCTTGTAGCCACACACAACAGAGTAATTTTTGTATCATATGAAGCTAGAAATTTTTATTAGCTCGTTATCTCTATTTCTTGGATCATAAAATTTTACTCTTACAAGAAGTTTAGTTTTGGCTGTCTGTCTGATGCCTATTAAAGTCAAGAGAAGAACATCCCATCTGTCTGAATGTTTGCTGGTTTTTAGAGTAGTTTTGGCTGTTAGAGATTACATCCTGAATTCCCATTCTTTACTTCTTCATTTTTTTTTTCCAGAATTAAATTAGGAACAGAAATATATTGAACTGTTTTGAATTGTGGAGACTCCAGCTGCTTCCAAGTGCTTCTCAAATCACCCCATTCCAGGCAGCCATGGAAAGAAGGGCTTTCAAACTGCAGCAAGAAGCAACTTCTACCCCAGATACTGGATTTTGCAAAGTTTTTATATTTGTTACTGTCTGCTTCATTTACTGCATTTTAAGGTGTTGATGCTGTTTGTCAATAAGAAGTGGAGTGCTCCCCTGTTTCCCAAGTCAGAGTCTCATCTTAATAATGTACTAAATGTCTTGAGTGCAACACATACATGCTGGAAAACATACCTGCCAGGCCTGGAGTCAGTTCATGGTCTGTCCACTTGCTTTGGACAACCAGAAGTCCCCAGATAATGTGTTAGGCCAAGTCATGGTACAACCCATGAGAATAAAAATTGCTAGCTCTGGCTCTGCCAGTCACAGTAATTTAGACTTTATTGCTTCAAAAAGTAGGTGATTTTGAAGGGATTTTTTCCCCCCTATATGTGGGTTCTCATGTCAATCTGAAACATGTGCAACAACGTTATTTGTAGGGATTTTGGCTTCAGACCACTGGACCAAAACCCAGGGATTTATGGTTAGTCTCTTTGTTTAAACAAAAATCTCCTACCTCTTTTTCTAGCACACAAACCCCAAACAGCAAGTTTGTTGCTGAACAGTGAGTATATGTGAGCATTCAGGCAATGACAAAAAAATAATGGCATGTACCTGACAGCATATAACAGCATCTGCATTTTCTACAGTGCTTATTGACTCTCAGAGTGAGTAATTCTATGTCTAGTTTTGAACATATTTCTCTAAGATATTGGCTTGCTCATACTTTAGAACCATTAGGGTTTTCCCTGCTCAGCTAAACAATAACCAGTTATGGATGAGGTGTTTATATACATGTGTGAAAGAAAAAAAAAGTTTTGCCTAATGTTCAGGTCTGATCCAGACTGTCTGGGTTTCACAAAGGTTACAGTGTTTGCCAGGTTACTGGGTTAGAAAGCAACTCATCAAATGTCTGCTGCTAGAGAGACTGCAGCATCTGCAGGATGATTCATGCGGGGGGTGAGGGCAGCTGGGCTCTCACATCCTCAACCCCCCCAGAGACTTCCCTCCCACTGCAGCCGAAGGATGTTTCTGCTGACACTTCCTTGCCACAGACAGCAGGAGCTGGGTGTCTAACCAGTGGTCTGGAGAGTGCAGAAAGGTGCTGATATGATTTGGGACCAGATAAATCTTTAAACTTTGAGACGAAATCATGTTTGCTTTCGTGCTTCAGGACCAAATGTGTGCATGGAGCAGGAAGCACTAAAACACTTCCCTCAAATATTCTGCTGTCTTTTAACTTAATAAACTGATGTGCCTGACAAAATGACAAAACATTTTAAAGTTGCTTTGCAGAATAGACTCCAGCCCTGTAATGGGTCCTAGGCTGAAAATTAGAAGGTTTCATTGTTAACAACAGCCAGTGCTCAGTTGCTTTTTCTGACTCTACTGCAAGCACTTGGGAGACAAATGATGTGCTTTACATGAGTATAGCCATGGATTATTTTGTTCATTTCCTGAATAGAAGGGAAATTTAAACCATATTTGGCTTAGAAGCACAAAACTATTGGTACATCTGGAAACAAAAATGAAAACCACCTCAAAGAGCTCCAAAAAAAGTGTGAAGGAAATGAATTTTATCCTATGATGATCAGAAGGGATATCACAGGACACACTGAAGAATTAATGAAACACACTTTAAGAACCAAGGCTGCGTGACAGGAGGCTGGTTATAACCAGGTTTGCTCAGTAAAATATTAAAGGCCATTTCTCCCTACCCATTTACTTTGACTTACTACAGCGCACTTTAGAAAGGGTAAGAGACTAATAGGTAGTGAAGAGGTTTTGACTGCAGAGAGCAATAGAAGGTAATAGCATGAAAGTTCTGCAGAGAAAATCTGTTCAGAGAGTGTAAATCAAAAAGGGTTGACCCAGAAACAGGCATTTCAGTAAAGTTGACATCTTTCAAACAACATTTCATACATCAGTATTTCTTTTAGAAATGGAACTGTTTTAAAAATATCAAAGTGGTATATTGCACTATTTTATTTATTTTTACTTTCAAAGGGCTTTCAATAACACTAAAATATTGCAATGTTTATCCAAATATTTTGTGGGTTGGAATGTGACCACCGCTTTTTTTTACCAAAAGATCCTTCTCTCACAAATGGACTTCATGGATCATTTCTGAATGCCAACTTTTTCTTTCCTCTCTGCATTAAGAAGGACAAAGAGGAAAAAGGAAGAGGTTAAGTGGAATTTGTTCTTTAACAATTTCCTCTGTGTGATTCAGTTGGTGGTCTTAAACTTGTACTCTGCTGTATTTTGCAAATACATCCCAATGGTACCCTGCTTATTGCTACTTACCATCTTCCCAGATAGAAACAGAAAAAGCACCCAGAGCAGCAGCAGGGCTTAGTCATGCTCATCCAGGTCTTTGGTGACCTTAAAGTGGGGCTGAGTCACCAAAACACTCAAGTGAAGGCCCTGGAACAAACAGTGAGAGCACAGCTTCATTCTTGGACTAGAGCTGGGCATGGGCAGTGTCCTCACTGCCCAGATGATCAGCAGAGAATTCTGCTTCTCCTCCAGGCATGGTCTGTCCCAAGGCTAACCAGAGATGGGCCAGGTGATCACCATGCCTGCCAGAGGGCTGTGCATTGCCCGTGAAGGCAGAACACTCAGAAATTACCTAGTCTTGCCTGAATAACTTGTCTCAAAGCTGTCATTATTGTGAATGTTAACTTTTATCCCCATGTTTAGTGATAAGCATATAATGTTGAAATAGATGGATGACAGATCACAGACTTAAGTGAGGTAAAATCTCATGGAAATGTAAAATAGGTTTTTAAAAAAGTAATAAAAACAATACAGCACAGCACCTGGATTGTTCACTTTTATAGCTCAGAAACAAGAATATTTTTATAATATTTTTTTTTTTAACAGACTAGATTAAGCCTGGGAAAGAGGTGGGTGTTCACACACAGGATTGTGGGTATGATTTTTCTAAAAGTACTCACTCAAAACTTACTGTTTTGAGAAGCATCATATTAGAGAGTAATATACAAATCGCTGAAATTCTCAGTCATTCAGGTGGAAACAAACACTTATTTTCCATTTCAGTTAGCAGATTTCCAGATTTTTCTAAGTCCTAAGCTGTACTGATATGTTGGAAAATATTTTTGGTAATTTTTCTCTATTAAATTTTGTTGAGCTATCTGAGGGCTCATTAGGTTACCTTTTAATTGGTGATGGGTGAACTGTGACTGATTTAGAGATCTGAGTGACTCAAAAGAGACCTGCAATAGTTAATATGCCTTCAGAGGAACTTTGTTGCCAGCAAGATAGGCAATGGAGCACTCAATAGAGTGAATTCAATGTGCTGACATTGTTCGCAAAAAGCACCCCTGTGAAAGAGCCATAAATGTGAATCCCATATATTATTGCTTAATTTTGTTGTACCACAGTTAGGCTACTTTTAAATTTCAGTATTTGAGATTTTAGTGCTTGGTGATCCAGCGGTTTAGAGAACTGTAGAAGAGAGAAAAAGACATAGAAGAAAATTCTAGAAATATCCTTGAGTAAAGAAGCTAACAATAAAAGTGACATACTTCAAAACCAACTATTTTATACTTGACCTGAACTAGAAACTAATCTTCCTAAACTAAGCCTCAGCTCCCCAATAGAATAATTAAATGGATGTTTCTAGCTAGAATGTTTTACATTATATCACAGCATTTTAATAGTTCACTATGTCTAGGAACAACTCTGACTGTTCCTAATTTGTGTTGAAGGAGGAAATTGGTCTGTCTTGGTTTTTTGGTTTTTTGTAATTGACACAAGCAGGACTGTTTGGAGCCACCCAGGAGGTGTAGGATTTTAGAAGCAGTCCTGTAATCAACACAAAGGCGAGGGAAGATGAAAACACTGTGAAACAGGCTGAGTGCAGTTTGTGAAGCTGATCGTGGTGCCCATGGAGCGTTCAGTGCCACAGCACTACACACACCCAGAGGGCTGGGGTGGGTGCAGAAGAGCTACCAGCCCCCTCTCCCACCAGCTGCTCGGGCTGGCAGATCCTGCTCCTGATCTCACAGGCAGCAGCCATAAATCTGCTGAGACACAGCAGAGAGCAGCGAGCAAGGTGTGACCCTCCTGGGCGCCTCGCTGCTGTGGCACAGTCTTGCCAGGGTGAGGGCACAGAGTCCCTTCCGCGGTTCAGCTCCTACATCTCCCACAGCAGCTGGAAACAACTACCCTGCGGAAACTCCCAGCCTGCTCTCAGGGCTTCCTGTTACTGCTTGCTGCTGTTACTGATGTAGCCTCTACACCCCTGGCAATCATTCGGCCGTTCTTGTTGATGACATCTATAAATTATGTCAATGAAATCAAATTATTTCTTTAGAGAAATACCCTCTTCAGTTTTTGCTCCCACTCTCAGCTCCCAGCGTTTCTAATATCACCTTGAAGTTGTTATTTCTTCCCTAAGTCTGCAAGTTACTCCTACACTACTCCCATAGTCTTGCAGTTTCTATGATTGTGCAATGCTCCACAGTTCTGAGCACACAGACCATTTCTTGTGCAGGAAGTGAAGCCCACCACAAAAGGCCATGGTCTTAGAAAGGAATTGTTTTCATTTAAGTACAGATTTTCATAAGTGGGTTAAGTGTCTAATGAGTAAACAGAGGTCCTGGCCCTAGAGATGGCTTTTTAAGATCTTTGAGAAGTCTGTTTATCAGAGCCTGGAAGAAATCTCATGGTGGCCTTACAGAGAATCAAACAATCCCTGTCCTCTCATATGTGGTTTGAATCACTTACAATGAGCCTGTTTTCAGAGACGGAAACAGGTGTTTGGGGTGGTGGTGGATAAAATTCAAAGCTCTTTTATGAATGCAACTTCAGAGAAAATACGGCAAAAGGACTGTGACTGACCTGCACTTGAAAATAGGATACAAAACCAAGCAGGCACAGTCCAAGCTGCTTGTAACCAGCTTGGTCTGATAGCAAGTAATCTTCATTTGAAAAAGTGCAAAAAGGTACAAAAAGTCACAAACAGTGACCCAGAATATTGACTGTGTTGCAGCAGTTTCATATAGATGGACCAATATGTGGGAACAATAAATCCAGACCTGGAGAGCTCTGTCTGCAGAATCAAACGCTCAGGTGATGCTGGCCTTACACACTCTCACACAACGACTTTCAGCTCCCGGAAGGCCAAGGAAAGGACAAATTTGGATTACTTCAGTGTCCTTTGGAGACCTCTGGACACTGGCACAAAGCAAAGATGCTGTGCATCTTCTCTGCTCTGCTCCTGGCTGCGAGTGAGCAGTCAGGCGGGGATTCTGCCAAGAGAGAGTGAGCACAGCCTGGACTCTGACCAGAATCAATTCCACAAAGTGATTTTTTCTTCGTACAAGGTATTTGCAATCACTCAGTACTATCAACTCAGGAATGTGAGAATACAAACAACCAGCTGTGTCCCAGCTTTGTGGGAGAATTACTTTTAAGAAACTAGTAGCAATGGTATTGCCCTATGTCTTCCATGACCCAAAAAAAGAAGCACACTCCTTTCAGTGGTTTTCTGTATCAGCTGGTTCAGTAGTTTGTTTCTACAGGCTTGTTTATAGCCTTAAAAATTAATGTTATTCATGAAACCTTCCCAAAACTATATTATGAACAAGCACTTGCTTTCCAATCTAAGTACTAAGTGCCATGCCTTTAGCAAAGTCATGGGAATATACATGCAATATGCCTTTCAGTGGTGTCAGGCTTGAGCTGTTTTAAGTTTGGAGCTGCATAACAAAGGTTGACATAAGTGATCCAGCAAAAATAGTGCAGGATATGAAAAAAACATTCATAACGCAGGAAGCGTTCTAAGTTCAATGCCGTGGCAGTGTTTATTTGTTAAAGCCATTCATCCTCAGGAACAAACAGCAAGAAAACATGAAATAACATATCATCCATTAAATAACAATTTCACATGTGCATGCCATTATAAGGAAAGGCTGCACAAAACATTCAGCAGAATATTTGCCTTCCCAGACACACATAAAGTTGCTGATAAAGGAATTTAAACTTGAAGGCTGGTTTTGACTTGGTCTAGAGGAGCATGCAATGGCACAGACCCTGAGGTCTGAGTGTGCAGGAAAAGCACATGATAATGTATCTGCAGACTACCTCCCAGAGCAAGCAGATGGCTGCCACAGACGGGGAACAAATGTAAACTCAGTTCAGTTGACCTCCACGGGCAACTGTGGCAAATCGCTTTAATGCTGGTGCTGGTGGTACTGCACATATTTTTCCCAAGCAACCAGCAGGACTCTCATTTTGACTGGTGTGTTAGGGACAGATGTCTCCCTTCAAGTATCCCTTGCCAAAGTCTCGGTCCACCCCTGAAAACTGATGCAAAGAGGGAATGCCTAACTGAGAGAAGTGCTGAATCTGCACCAGAGGGGTTGCTGGGTGTGGACTGTATCCTGGGAACTGCATGAGCAAAGTGGCACGCTGCTATGCAGATCACAAAGTCTGAGACGTTATATCTCTGGCCCATGTGGCAAATGTCATAAAATTTCCAGTGTTTCAGAACATTTAAAACTGAAGTTCTTAAAAGATTTGGTTAGTATTTTGCACAATTGGAAATAAAGTGTTCAGCAGAGCTGAAATTTATTAATTTTGAAAACTAAGCCATCTGGAGCATTAGCTGCTTAATTACAGCAGAGTCATGAATGAACACCTTCTATTTTCTAGTGCATGATTCAGAGTGTGTTAGAACCTTTTTATTCCTTGATTAGAAAAAAACGAGACATGGAAGAAATCATGTTATGCTATTCTTTCAGCTTTTCCTTCTTTTCACCGAGTAAGAAAGCCTAAAAAACTAAAGAACAAACCATTTGACCCAAACCCACAGAACATAAAACCTAACTAGTGATAAAATTCAGCCTCTCTCTTTACTAAGCGGAGATGACAATGATGACCACATATAGATGAATATAGAAGAAAAATAAAGAAAGATGTATTGCTTCTTGGTCTGTTATTTCATTTAATGTAATTTTTCCCCACGGGGTTGTAAATCACTTGTCTTTTTGTGCTTTCAGTCATTCTAAGAATTTTTGATCCCAGGGTAAACCCCAACTTGAAACAATGTGGGCTTGATGAGTTTACTCTGCTTGAAACAAGGAAGCTTTTGTCCTCTATGCCGTAGGCAACTTAAAACACAGTGCCCCTATCCTCCTTTGCCATGAGATATTCAGTCAACATTCCCCTTGGTTTATGACAACTGAACCAACAATTAGGCCTGAGGCATTCAAACATGACATTTGAAATAGAAGGTGCATTGACGTGTACGAGCCCTGTAGTGTGCTACTCTTACCTCCTGCAAAATGATGATGCAAAGTTAAATTTAGAAGTTGCTGCTACAACCCATCGTTTTTCACAGCTGTGTTTTCACTCTCTCTGTTTTGTGGAAGAGTGAGAGATTTAGAAGAAGCACTATTTAGCTCGAGTTTTTCTGCATTTTTGAGAAGGGAATTTTACCAAACATTTTTACAAATGTCTCCCTCCTCTCACATGATGCCACAGCACTGGTTAAAGCACTCTTCCACAGCATCCCAGGATATGCCTCAGCCCTGAAGCTATTCCCAATTGCATGCTGATAAAGAACAGGTTTGCTGCCTAACAGGTTTGTCCTGAAGAGAAACCGTCTGATACTGCAGATTCCCACAGCCTGCTGTGCCTGCTCTACTGAAATTCAGGTGCTCCAGGTGCTGGTGTGACTAGTCAGGGGTGCTCATGGTCTGCATTCATGCCAGCCCTCAATGCACGTCTGTACTGGCTGGAGGGAAGGCTGAATTCAGGCAGAACCAGCTGGTTAAAGAGGAGCCACAAAGCAGGATGGATCACTGTTTCTGCACATCAGGATCTCTGGCCATACCTGAAGGTCACTTAACAGACCCTGTGGGCAGGAGGTGGTGGGGCTGCTGCCAGCTTCCCCACGGTCACTTCTGCCATAGGGTAGTGAGGGCTGACAGTGGACAAAATGGGTCTGTGCTGGGAAGGCCACACCTGTTCCATGTAGGTTACCAGCATTATTTCCAGAAACAATAGTTTTCAGTGTGCCAAAAAGCATATTGTGAGATTCCAAGATGAAATGGACCACTAATAATCAGCACTAACACAGGATAGGGGGGAAAAGCCTACTGCAGCCTGCAGTTTTTATCAACTGTCAGACTGACAGGAGGTCAACTTTTCAGGGGAAACTGAGGTAAAAAATCCCAATGAAAGTAATTTCAGTGCAGATAGCAAATCAGTGATAGAGAAGAACTAAATTCTTCATTCCTTAAGTTTGAAGTGTTAGATCACAGTGCCTTGCATTGTCAGGTAATAAATTCTTTGGAGATCTCTGTTTCCTGCCCATCTGGTAATAAACCCTGACTAGTTTTGAAACCTTTATAATGTGACATGTATTATATAGCATTCTTCAAAGCTATAACCATAAGCTCAACCTTACATCATTCCAGCAGAGTGGTAGAAAGTCCCTGAATTTTGCTATTTCAAATAGGCTGATTTTCTGTATTTTTCATACTGCAGTAAGCCTAAACAGTCAGATACCAATCATGTGCTATGAAGTTAGTGCAAAATTTAATCTGCCCTCACCCACCTGATTCAAGGGGAGTGTGAAATATATTTGTCGCATGATTTTCACGTGTTATAGTGGCTCTCTCAGTGTGACTTCCTGGAATTGAACCAAGTGGCTGATAAGAGTGACTAGCATTCAGGACTTCTACCACAGCAGCCAGTAAAAAAAAAAACCCCAACACAACAACCAGAACCCCCCAAACCAACCCCCTCCCTAGGAACACTGGAAAGACATAAAAGACAAATAAAAATCAGACTATATAGAAGACAAGCATTTCTTTACTCTTCATTAGCTCCTCTTTAATGTGTCCCCAGAAGAAAGCAATACCTGAGCCATGGGAAGCTGTATTGCAGAAACAATTGACACATAAATACTTCAGCCACCAGATATCCCACTGTGGTTTGAGTTTTGTCATATTTTTCCATGGGGTATTCCATGAGATACCAGCAAGATGAGTGAGTGCTACACAAATCAGCATCACAAGGTTTCATTCTCACTCTGCTTCAGTTCAGTGTTTCATTTGCTAAAGCTCTGTCTCACTAAAATGATGTATCATTTTAGCCAGTGTAAATGGGGTAACTGAGCATGCAATGTCTTGCTAAAATGCACCTCATGCAGCAAAGCATACAGACATATGCTTATCTTTAAGAAGGTGAATTATTCCAGTAAATTAAGCAATGCTGAAACTGAGTGTCTGAAGTGAAGGTCAGACTTTTTCACTTGGAAGGACCAAGTTACCACTACATATTTTCCCCTTTCTGCTCCCATGTGAGTCTCCTGCTTAAATCACACGCTCTGTTTGTACACCAAAGTTGAATAGGTGAAAAGGCAGTTGCTACAGTCACTGACAGCACCTCAGCTCTTCAGGGTACTGAAACAAGTTTCAGTCTTCTCAGATCATTGCTACTCCAGGAGATGACTAAGAAAATCAAAACAATCCCTTTGTAACGCTCAAAACCGTAGTCTCTTTGGCTTCTTAGGCTGACAAACAACTGCTTCTAAGATTTTTTTCTCAGCATGTGTCATCTTGCTGGATGGTCCCCAAGTGTGAGTAGAAATAGCATTAACAGCAGTTTATTTGCAACAGGATTGCCAGATTTCTTATGATAGTTCTTAGAGGTGGATCACTCCATTGTGCTCCAGTGGAAGATACCTGCTCAAGAGAAGGAAGTCTCCTCTGAAACTTGAGATTATTCCTACTGTGTTGCACAGGCTGCTGTCTCTGTTTCCTAACCCACTCTGCCCTCACCTGCTTCTTTTTTGTTATTCTGGCGCTGGCGTGGGACATGCTTAATACTCTGGACTGCCTTCTCCTTCCCTCCCACAAGTCTGTGGCCCCGTACTTACAGTTTTCTTCCTGTAACACCTGGAAAGCAGTTTCTTATGCCATCCTGTTTTCCCGGTTCCCTATCTTCTTATCCCATAAATTCAATAATTCATGAATTCTTACACATGTAAAAATGTCCTCTCTTTCTCCATGGTTAGTGTTTGTAAGAGAAAAGTATGGCAGAGCAATATTGGTATTTTAGTAAAAAAGCAGGAATGATGAAGTGTTTTCAGGAGAGAGAACGCAGAATGTCCTACACTGAGTTGGAGCTGCCAAACGTATATGGCTGGTTTTCCTACTTTTGTCCCTAAAACTGGTCCCAAATTAGGGCTACAATCCTTTGCTTAGCTGTCAAAGGCATTAAATATATGGCAACCTCATTTCCTTAAGACCCCTTCTGTCTGTCAAATTCAGTGAAAGCTAACCAAAAAGAAATGTTATCGTGAATAGTGGTGATGATGAGGAGCAAAAATATGGGTCTTCTTTTCCATATCAAATAAACAAATAAGCAAACGAATCAACCCACAGAGACACAGACACACACTTCCCTAAACTACAAAATCATTTGACCTCAAGGGGTTTTTTTGTACTTGGTGCATAATACCCTCTTCTGTAAATCAAAATTACAGTCGCCTGAGTAGCAAAGATGACATTTTATGTGTAAACATAATTTACCTGTTTGACATCTGGATGAAAAAAAAATTGCATGCAGTATGCTAATATAAAGAAAATAACTGATGTGCAAGTCATGGCAGTGAGCTTTGACTAAATGAATACCCCCCTACAGTGTCATTTTATCTAACAGACAACTGCATTTTGGCATTTTAAATTTAAAGTTAAATATTGGAAGGAGAAGGAGGTCAACTGTACTTTAATTTCCCAGCAAAACAAATCACTACAGAATAATAACATGAATTTAGGTAAAGTACAACAGGAGGTCTGAACACTGCCTTGTATTTAGCTTTGCTGACCTTTGGCTTAGAACAGCACATTCCCACTCCACTTACTGTATCTATTTGTTCAGTTTTTTGTTTTTTGTTTTTTTTTTTCAAAGTTACTGCTTTTACAAACAATCTCTGGACCAAAGATGTTTGCCTCAAGGGTTTACTCAATTACTTACAGCGCTAATGCAGAAAAGCATTCTATTCTGAGGAAGACATAAAATTAATTAACATGTTCCTTATTACTGCCTTTTCCACATTTTAATCCCATTGTCAAGGGTATCCTCATTCCATAATACCTTGGGCAAGTGAGTTTGCCCCACTCAAAACCACAACTTTTATTGTCTGAAAATTGTGTGTTATTCTGATTGTGTAAGAAACTTCAAAGTGATGTCCCATGCCTTAACAGTTACTTTGATGTTTATCTTAAAATACAGCTGTCATCTAGACTTTCTTAGTGTTTCTTCTGTGATTGTATAGGCCAGTAAGGTAAGTTGACAAGAAATTCACTGCCTCTGAAATTACTCCCTCTCCCCAAGTCCCAAATCACTTATTTCATTCAAATTTGCAAATGGGTTGCTCAGATTAATCAGTCCCAAACCACCAGTTCAGTCACTGATACTGAGAAAAACTCATCGCCCTCACATGCTGAGCCAAGAATTGCATGAGGTAGATGTTTCCTAAAGTGTCTGTAAGGTTGAAAATATAACATTTTCATTACTAATATTATAAACTAACATAGTATCAAATAAATTTTCTAACTCTTTAATTCACTTACACTTAATTTCAATGAGGGTATCCCAGAAAAACAAGTGGATGCAGATGGACAGTGCCTTCCTCATACTGTGTAAATTCTGTACAACAGGCCCTAGGCCAAATAAAATGTTAGTCAGGATGCAATGGTGAACAGGTACAGAGATCTTTTTTACCCCTAGTATCTTCCTGCCCCTTTTTTCTGTCTCTGAACAATAAAGTTGAACTGAATGTCTGTGCTGGGCAGGGCATGTGCTCTCAGCGTTCCAGTCCTTTATGGGAGGGAAGAGCTTGGTTATGCTACCTCTTTCCTGTGCGGCTGTGTCTCCCTGAAGGAAGGGGTTTCATCTTCACATGCAGCCAGACAAAATCCCTTTGCAAAAGAGGTGGTAAAGGCATCCATTGTAGTCAGGTATGAACACATTCTATGCAAATATTATGCAAATAAATCAATTTCGTCTGCCTATGCTACTGATGAAGGTTGTGATCTCTGGAGGAGCAATCTAGAGGAAACTCATGAAAGAAACCCTTTTGGCATATTCCATCAACCATGTTTTCATCTTCCATATGGAAATTAGTATTTCTGAAAGTAGGTTCCAAATAGATAAAGACATTTTGATTACTGAGTCACGGCAGAAAAGTGACTACCAAAGAGCTCAGGTGAAAAAAACCAAACATGCAGTGCTAAGAGAGAAGTGATGGGTTTCACTAGTTCATACCTTAAATTTTCCTAGGATATCCCACGTCAAGCTCTTGATTTTCTTATTTAGCATTTCTTATGTCTCAAGGGCCACGGATAATGTTTGATGACACTGGCACATGAAGATACAAGAGTATTAATGAAGCATTTAGGAGGAGGAAGATTGCCAGGATTGCTTTAAAGTGTTTATAGTAAACTACACTGATTTTTATTGATTCATTAGGACTGACTGTGTTAGAATTGACCTGTTAAAACTCCATGGCTCTGTTCAGGGAACTTGTAATACTTTCATGCCTAATATTAATAAAAGAACTAACATTAAAAGCATGAATGATATCTGCTTTTATAAAGGAAAGAATGTGATCTAGCTATATATATTTTTCAAATGGGAAAAAATGAATTAACTTCCATTTGGAAAGAGTTGACTGCAAATATTATTAAAAAAATTACAGCTGGTTTTGAGTTCTCTAAAGAGAAAAAGAACTTGAAATCATATAATTTACTTTAATTGGTTCAAAAATAGGTCAGACTTTCTGAAATTTTAATGAAACAATATTTTACCCATATACTAAAAACTTTGGGTTTTATTCACGAT
>VZRF01014345.1:116690-169987 GCA_013396875.1 Vireo altiloquus | reverse complement strand
CAGGCACCCTCCAGCCGCCTGCACCACATGGCAGGAGAACTGGTGGAGAGCTGGGACGTTTACAGGCTCAAGAAAAACAGGACTGCTATAGGTGTAAGGGGCTTGCACTGACTTGGACAGTGGGTAAACAGCACCCTAAATTTCCTTCTTGCTAAAAATCCCATTCATCTTCTTTCCCAAACTACCCTAAAAAGTACTGATAAACTTGTCCTAGGTTACAATGTAAGATGTAATCTAAAGTATGTATTCTATCACCATCTTCATGAGCTGTTGAAACCAGATGGGGCAGTGCTCCCTGCCTCCTCTCTCCAGACTGTCTGCTGTGAGCCCATCAACACCTTGCCACCATCCCATTGTGAGATGCTCTGCCCAGAGGGAGGAACCAAGCATTCCTTCCTGGATATAAGCTGAACACCACAGGCAGTCCTTACCTATTGGATTCCCAGAGGACAAGAGCTACTGCTGGACCTTCAGGTGAAGACCAGACCCTTTTTTCTACAGGATCACCACTTCAACAGAACTGGTTGAAGCATCTGGACTGCTACCACCACCCTGACTAACAGGGTGTCAGGTTGTATTGACTCTGTCAGTGTTCTTGTACTATTGCATTTATTCTTTTTTTTAATTTCCCTATTAAATTATAATTCTGACTTGCAATCTCCCACTGGTTTGTTTTCAAACTAGTACAAACCTGATTAGGAGAAAACAAAGCATTGAAGTAAGGTGATTTCCTTGAGGGTAGCATGTACACACCTATGTTGGTTTCTGCTGGGATAGAGTTAATTTTCTTCGAAGAGGCTTGTATGGCCTATGTTTTGGATTTATGTTGAACACAGATTTAATAATATAGAGATATTTCTGTTATTGCTGAACAGGGCTTACACAGAGCCAAGGCCATTTCTGCTGTTCATAGGCTTGCCCTGTGGTGAGGAGATTTGGGTTGCTTGGGAGGTTGGGAGGAGACACAGCTGGGAGAGGTGACTTCAACTGACCAAAAGGATATTCCTGACCATGTGACATCATGCTCAGTATATAAAGTTGGGGAAGAAGGAGGAAGAAGGTGACATTTTGAGTGATGGTGTTTGTCTTCCCAAGTGTCTGTTCATGTGATGGGGCCCTGCTTTCCTAGAGATGGCTGAACACTTGACTGCCCATGGGAAGTAGTGCATTAATTCCTTGTTTTGCCTTGCTTGTGCATGCAGGTTTTGATTTACCTATTAAACTGGTTTTATCTCAGCCCATGAGTTTTCTGGCTTTCATCCTTCAGTTCTCTCTGTGATCTCATTTGTGGAGAAGAGAGCAAGTGACTGTGTGAGGCTTGGCTTCTGGCTGGGTGAAACCACAGCACCTCTAAAATCTTTCAGCTAAAGAGCATTTAGCAACCAATTTTATCAGTTTCACAAGGGGTGTTCATTCTTCCTAGCATATATTCATGTGAAAGAAATCCAAGCCTAGCAAAACACCTCATTCAAGATCATAAAGACCAGATTAGATTGGTTAGACACTGTTTACTTTCTGGGACTCAGAGACTGAGTCACCTTTTCTTCCTGTGCTGCCTTTGTTTTAGATTAGGACATATGAAACTCACTGCCAGAAGTCATCACTGCTGGGAAACGACACACTGTGAAACTGCGTGTTTTATGGTTGGGGATATTTTGTACTCATATGACCCTTGTTATATAATAGCTACACAGGGGGAAAGAAAAGAGGGAAAGCTGCAGATGAGTCTGGTAACTGATGAAAAATGTAGAAACTGGGCAGCAGCTGCACAAGGCTCCCAGTATTGCCTCAAGGTGCTCTGACAAGAAGTTGTCCTCTTGCTCTGCTCCATCTCCTTACAGGATAGTTGTGACAGCTCACCTGCCATGCACTGGCACGGGAGAGGGAAGGAGGCAGGCTGGTGCAGCGTGCACAAACCACCTTCGCTCTAAGAAAAAGCAGCACAGCAAGGGATACAGCCATTGTTTTGTTAGCTCTCCCCACTCCATCCATCATGAAGCCCAGAGTGGCACTGCTCAGGAGCTGGTGCAGCATAAAGGAGATTTGCCATCCAAAAGCTGTGCCAGAGTAAAGAGTCTTATCTCCACTTGCTGGGGAATCTCCAAGTGTCTTCACTGTGTAACCCAGGATGCTTTTGCAGAAGCGGGGTGCTTATCACTGTGAGCTGCACTGAAGCATCTAAAGGGAAAGAAAAGGACCAAAAAAATAGGTAAAATCAAGCTCTGCTCTGTTGATAGAGTCCATGCCTCTCAGTACTGAGTCAAAATTCCAAAATTTTGTGTTAGAGTTTTAACTTGTTATTGTTTTCCAACAATTTTGAATGAAATAAAATAGTTTGGGTTGAAAGGAACATTTAAAGTCCATCTATTCCAACCACCCTGCAATAAGCAGAGACATCTTCAAGTAAATCAGGCCGTTCAGAGCCCCATCCAACCTGACCTTGAATGTTTCCAGGGATGGTACATCTACCACCTCTCTGGGCCACACGTTCAAGTGTATCACCACCCTCAATGTAAAAAAACTTCTTTCATATATCTAATCTAAATTTACCCTTTGGATTTAAACTATTACTTCTTGTACTCCTTGCAACAGTCTGGTATCTGATGCACTTAGTAATTGTCCTTAAAATTTTCATATATTCTAGCCTTATTTCATTAGGCACCAGTTGGTTCTCGCTCCTTGACACAGCTGTAGAATGGAACAATAGATTCTTGATTTAGGTGCCAAACATTTGAGCCCTACCCGATGTCTCTCACACTTGCCTACCATTTGAAGTGGAAGTTTGAAGGCGTTGAAGTTACAGCTATATGGAATTGTTGGAGTTGGTGAGAATCCAGCTCTCTTCTTCAGAGGTGATGGCTTGCTCAAATAATATTCACTGTCAAAGACAGGAATGGCTCTCTCTACATGCTCATGTATTCCTGAGTTACCAGCACTGAGAGTCCTTGTAACACATTTTACATGGAAAATTAGTAACACTAATGTATATTCAACCTAGTAAGTGAACATGATCAAGTGTTCCAACCCTTTCGGTGCTGTTAAACAAATCTGCCACCTACACAGATACCGTAATTCTTTGTTTGGATGCTCAATGTAGCCCTTAACCTGGAGCAGAGTTTTGAATCTCCCAGAGGGCTCCTTAGGGTCCCCTGCACTCCCTGCCCCTTGCACCAAGCTGATCGCCAGCTGAGTTATACAATAGAGTCCATTAGCTAAAAGAGGGAAATGCTCCAATTACCTAAATAGCTGAAGATCTAAAAATAGTTTCTCAGCACCAGCTGACACAGCCACAGCCAGGATTCTGTCTCTGGTTTGCTAAGTGCATACTGTGCATATATGAATCCACAGAAAGAGTCCACTTAAAGTCAATAAACATCCAAAATATCTGTTAATTAATTTCTCTACATTGCATAAGGCAACCACATTCATTAAATTATTATTATTATTATAGCTATCTGTGGACTGGATGTGCTACAGAAAAAGTGTCTTTGAAGCAGTAGCACTGCAAGTTACTTTAGTCTTTCCCACAAAGTCTGCTGTGTTTAGCTTCTCAAATAAGGAAACCAACATGTAGGTTAAAATATAACTAGCAGAAAGACAAGAATTCTTATCTCCAGGGCACAATGGAAAAAAAGCAGCCCAGAGTAAATCTCATCAATCCCTCGATGATGAAAATCTAACACAGCAGCTGTTTGTCTGGGAACAGTCTCTCAACACATTCTGATTTCACAGCACTGAACTAATCTTTTCTGGAGAGTACACAGAAACAGCAGCTCTGCTTGCAGGTGGGGTGGACTGTTCCTCTCTTCTGATACAACTCAGTGTAGCACTGACACATTTTTTAGGACTGTACTGTAGACAGTGGGGTGGGAGAGGGAAAGGATGTCCACAGCTCTGGGAATCTTCAAAGAGAAGAAAAAAATCATGCATATCCACTAATGAAAAGAAAATTTTAAGCTAGTAACAGAACTTTTACTTGCTAAATGTATAATTAACCTTTAAAACTTAAATGCCACTGGATTTAAAAGCTGAGTCAGGGGCAAGAAGGATTATTTATTTATAACACAGACATCTGTAGATACATTAGGGAAAGAAAGACAGTGGCCCACACACTGCATATTTGTATATAAAAACTGTTTTGCGCCAACAATTAAGTCAGCAGAAAAACTGACGTCATTAAATCTGTGAAAATCCAGCACTATGGACATGTATCATTTTGGTCTAATACTCAGTGGTAATCACAGTTGCATTGGGCTTTGAGTTGAAAAGTCTTCCAGTGCTGAAAAAGAGTGATATGACAAACTCTTTTTAAAAACTTCATTATTAGTGCTTCTGTAAGGATGATGACAAGAATACATGTTAAAGTTTATATGGGAAGAATCACAACAGAAAACAAACAGAATATACCACATTTTCTCTAAACCAGAGTGGTTTTGCACATACAATCTCATTTCTTAAAGTAATTTTTTTTTTAATATAATGACTGTATTAAATCAGACTGGTGTGTAGAACTGAGAAAAATAACTTCATCACACTACTTCCCTATATCACACAAGTCAGGGAGTATGTGCCAGTGTACTTTCAGACTTTTAGTTCTAAAATGACAAAACTTTCTTCACAGGCATACTATCAGCATTTTCTGATTAAGGAAGGCATAACAAAAATAGCAATTCTGAAATTCACAAATAATACAATTTGGCAAATTTAGATGAGTTTCATTTTTCTCTCAGAATAGAGTACATCAATTTCAAGTGGTCACTGTAGGTGCTACAGATTTGTAGAAGAATGTGGAAGCAAATTTAAGGTTTTTTCTAACAATCTCATATATTTTTCTAACAATCTCTTATATTCTTTATATTGTAATTACATTAAAATATATCAATATTGCAGTATTAGAATGTAATAAAAGAGTGTTCATAAACCAAATGGAATTTGTCAGCTGTCTTGATACCATGGCATTAAAACCTGAAAGGCACATATGCAACTGTTAAATAAAAGTGCTACACAGCAAAATAAATGTTTCAAAGTAGTCCACATTCTATGAAGATAAAAGCTAGTTTTTTGTGGAAGGCAAGATTTCATGCATAGGTAGCTCTGGAAATCAGCCTCATAGATGCACCTTTACTAGTGGTTTTCTTAATTGTTTAGATCTTTGGTAGTTTAGGTCAACTCACATAAGTGGGTTTTGGTTCTTATTGTTCAGAGCATGTAGACACACAACAGATTGTTTGCTGTTTTTTTTACACAGCTTCTCTACTAGTGAGTTTTTATCTACCGAAATTTTTGCATCAAGTGTGTTTCAGAAAATAAGAGTTGTTTTCAGCCATGACCCTTAATTCTCCAGGAAAGAAAGTGCAGACCACTTCTCCTGCCAATAAGAAGAACGATTGTCAAATTCCTGTGGTTTTTATGTGCAGTGAGGATAACACTGAAGAGAAGCAGCATCCTTGAAGTGTCAACTTTTGCACTGATATTGCTTGCATTGTCTATGGTAGATTTTTTAAAATTTCTGTAGCATTTTTGCCTTCATACATGCATCTCTCTATATGAAGAAAAAAATTGAATCAGCTACATATCAGTCTGCTGTGAAAGGATTACCTTGAGAAAAATATATGCTGACATAAAGAACAAAGTCCTGTTTCTTTCCAGTGAAAGTAGTACACGTTGGCCTATTCATCTCAGACATAGCAAACACTCAGAATTATTAGGGAAATTAATAAAGCAGAGAAAACAGTGATGTTCATAATTACAGCTTGGACAATTTTCCATTCCCATTGTTTGTGCTGTGAAAGACAAAGAGATGTAATTTGAAAATAGAAAAAAGCTTTGCCATCAAGATACTGAAACAGTTGAATCAATAGTTGAATCATCTGCATATGGATGACTGATCTAAAGTAAACAATTCTGTGATAAATTAAGGACTACTTGTTTTTCACTTACTGCTAAATGAAAGGATTTTATATTTAAAAGGGAGAATGTGCCAATGTGCCAATGCTTAATACAACAGTTTTGTGTACTTTAGCATCCAAGATTATGTTATTTCTTTCTGCTGTGAACTTTAATTCAAAATGTCAAGGTGAGTTTGACTACCAGCTACACACCTCTGCTTGAGTACCTGTGGTCAGCCTGAAAATCACAAAAAGAGATAAAATGCCTATTTTACATGCGAGCAGAACAGAAAAGGTTTAAAATAGGACATTTTTAACCTAAAATCTAGGCTCATTTAACAGGTATCTCCCAGGTGCTTTGCCCCTAGTCTGCATGGAGCTGCACTGAGGCTTGCAAGTTAGTTTGGACATTGGATTAAAGTCTTCCTGATGACTAGTCAATGTCACAGAGTAGAAGATGAGAAGAAACCTGATGAGGGACATCTTCCATCCTTCGGACTAAGGCAGCATCAATCACATCTGTCATTCCTGAAGAATGTTTGCCTAACCTGTTCTTCACAACTACAACAGGACATCAGTGCTCCACAGCTTTTCTGCACAGTACTTCCTTATCCCTCAGGAAAAATCCTAGCTAATAATCAAAGCTCTCTTTTTGCAAGGTAAACTCAATGCTTTCTGATGTCTTTCTGGTCTGTATGGGAGAACAGACTGACTGGCTTTTGCAACTTTTTCTGTGCATTAAAAGGCTTATTTGCCCCTGTTAGACAAACCTGTAAACAATTTTTATCTTCCTCTTGGGGACCTTTTATCCTATACCTTTGACCATTTCTTTCATTAATATTGTCTAATATACAGCACTGCCATGTTAAACTTGTAGCACTGAATGATGAAGAAAGGTTATTTCACCTTACTCACACAGCTCATCTTCTAATTTCACTCCTATAGAAGTGCTTACTTTCTCACATGAACAGCACTAGTATCTCATACAACTCATGGACCACAATCATTCCGACGTCCCTTTTTACCAAAATGTTATTGACTTAGCCATTTTTCGTTCTGTCCTTTAGAATTATATTGTTCAATAGTCTGAATTCTTCTTGAAGTCTGCTCTCCATTTCAAAAGATGATGTTTCCCACTAAGGTGCAATACTCTGCACTTGTCCTTGTTGACTCATATTCACCAGCTTGTCAAAGCCAATTTTAAAGTTAAGCCTGCCTATACATTCTTACTCTTTCTCAGCCTGATCTTACGTCTGAATTTAATGACTCTGCACTTATTTCATCATCCCATCATCAACACAAACGGAATACCACAGTACTGAGTTGATGAGTACTACACAGAGGTCATATTCCCCAACTTTAGGCTGCTGAATTCTGGGAACAGTTTTCCGCTGAGCCTTCAGCACATATAGCTCAACATGCTTCCTCACCAGAAAAGTGTGTGGTGAAACAATACAACAACTTTATGCTAAAATCAGAACGCATAACATCTGCTGTTTCTATCTGTTAAGGAAGCATTCCATATTTTCAAAGGCAGAAATGAAATTGTTTAGACATGATTCGTTCTTGACAAATCTTTGTTGGCCATTTCTCAGTTCTTTGTTTTCCTCAAGATACTTGTAAACTCTGCTGTAATTGACAATCATTTCTTCAGAACTTTCTAGTCAGCTCAGAGACAATTTGCCATCTTGCCCTTTTCTCCCTCTTGAAAATATGGTAGACAGCAGTTTTTTAGCCTACCTGTATTTTGCTCATTCTCCATATGTTTTCAAAAGTAGCTGCAAATGACAAAGTAGCTGCAAATAACAGACATATCAAGCTCTCCCCTCTGGAGTTCACGAGGAATTCTATCATGGTCCTTCAACTTCATTTGGACCACACTGAATATGGTAGTTTTCTCATTTCAGGTTGGACTCTTTCCCCCTACACTTGGCTGCTGCTGAGTGCCTTGCACACATGCTGGAGTTTGCTATGCAGGTGCAATCACAATCAAATGACTAACAGGTGGTATGAAAAATCAGTACAAGGCTTGTGACTATACAGTACCTGTAAATGGATTAATATCATAGAATAACATACCCCATTCTACAATCTGCTCTTTTTAGAATCTCTGGGAGAAAAAAAAGATACTAAATCAACTCCTCAGACTTTCCCAAGAATAAAGTTTTATTAAGAAATTGTACTAGTTTTCTTGCTGTTTGGACTCCATGTTGTGTTCCTCATGGGAAGGAATGGGAATGAAATAAAAATATGATGATCACTTCTTATTGGAGAGAAATCTCTTGTAATGAGTACTCCTTGATAAAACTTAAGGTCAGAGGCAATATGTGTTCCCATTATCATCACATTCAAAATTCTTCCTTAAGCAAGGTCTGCAACGAGTTAACCAAGAATTCAGTGGAAAAGCACAGGATTTTGATTTCATATGGGAATATACCAAATTTCACCTTCACGTACAGACCTGGGAAATTCCTTTAATACAAAATTAATGTCACTGAAACCAGTTAGAAGTGAACATATAATCTTTTGAATGAGGGAGGACTTGGTTCCTCCAGAGCATTGTGAGACATCCAAAGCAAATAAATCTACAAGTCTTCAAGTAATTTTTTTCCTCTCTTCACTATGTCTCCACTATAATAACAGTTTTCCAGCACTGTTCTCATATCACATTTCAGTTTTCCAGCACTGCCTACTTAGACTTTCCACATCAATAAGGAACCAAATTTCTGCGAGACTGGGAAGAATGTTTTGGCTGAGAAGGAAAGCAGCTCTCCATATAATAACAGTGAATAGTAATCAGGAATTCACTGTTCTCAAATGATGCTGAATGGCCAAATCTGATCCAACTGTAGTAAAATTAAGCCAGGTTCATGCAGGAGTGTCTTAGGAGGAAGAGGAGATAAAGAAGGAAGGAGGCACACACATCACAGCACAGCAAATATACAGCAAGGCATCTTCTTGAAGGGGAGACGAGGGCATCTCCAAACTAATGTGACAGACCTAGCAAACCTTGGTAGAAGCTAAGGAAAAAGCTAGCATGAGAGCAGAAACCAGCTGCACTCTTAAATGGTCTGGTTATCATACAATCTTTGAAATAAGTGAAAGAAAAAAAATCACCACCTTTGAGGCAAAGAATGTAATTTCATCATATATCTCGATTTTATTTATGTTTGAAGGACTATTGCATAAACACCTATTTTCAGGATGTCAGCAAAATTACTTGGAGTCATTGAACTATGCAAGCTGTTTGGCAGATAATTGGCACACCCTACTGCTGAAGGTGGGTGATTAACTCTGTTCTGTGTTTCAGATGTAATATGAAGACATTAGCCAATACCTTTTTATTGTAGTTGTGTTGAGTCACTGGCTAATGTAAAAAACAAAAAAATCCAACTACCAAAACAATAAAAAATTTTCACCTGGTTCATTTTTTTGCCAAAAGTATCAACAGCATCGGTTAAAATATCTGGTCCCTGAATATGCTTGACAGAATTTCAGAATTCAGAGAAAGCCAGTTTCATTCAGCCTTGGTCTCTGTAAAAGGTTAGGAATCATAATCAACTACTTTTGAATGGAGGAGTTTGATGGTGAAAACTGACATAATTAGCTATTATTGCCCTCACCCCTCCAAGGGAGGGACACAGTTCTCAGAAATATGTCAGCCAAGACTCCTAAAACTCACCCAACCAGGCATGTTGCTGGCTTGCTCTGGATCTCACAAACTCATGAGATCCTTTCCAGGATTCCAGGTGTTCTTTTTCAAATTCAAATGAAGACAGAAAAGGCTGGCAGAAAATTGGACCCTTTGATTTTTTTTTTTGTGATAGAAGCTCATAATTTCTTCGTTGGTTACATTCAGCACTTTTGATAAAAGCAAGCCACTCGTGCACCAAAAGTGGTTAGTTTTATGTTATTCCTTGGGGATGGAAGTTTGCCAAAGTAACTACAAAATCAAATTCCTGGCTGTACATGGCAGAAACAGGACTCATGTGATTCATAAGAAACTTAAGGAGAGGTCTGTCAACCTAGGAGGTGATGTGACCTGTGCCAAACAACCTGGCTGTTTGCTGTGGGAGTTTAGCTGGTTAGAAGTCTTCTCTTCACCACCTCCAAGTATGGAGAAGAGAGATCACTTCACCCAAAAATCAGCACATTGTTCTCGGAGGAGATTCCTCCTTGGAGTTGTAGGAGAGCAGCCACTGCTAAACTCCAGGTGTTCGAAGGACTTATCTTGCCTCTCATTTATGGACAGTGTCCAGTAATACTTCTGTGCCTCCATCCTGGTAAAGGGCAGTGATCAGCTCCAGTTCATGGTATGCCCTCAGGCGCAGCAAACTCCAAAAGCCTTAGTCACCCTTCTTGGTAAGGTTCCACAAGATGGGTCTGTTCTTTATCCGGATCCCTTAACTTCAAACCAAACACATTTGGCCTCAGTGAAACATAAATCTCCTGTCTGAGCTATTATCTGTCCAGCTGCAGAGCCAACGAGAAAAGAGCACAAACCAGGACATCCTGCATCTGGGAAAGCACCTATTTTAATATGTTCTACTCATCACTTTCTCAAGAATAGTACTAAGCTGACCCTACATGGGTCATGAATAGGGCCTTTACTGTAACAATAGAGGTAACAAGTAACAAAACCCTAATCAAGAAAAGTGGTGGCACATTGTTACAGGTAGAAGAATTTAGAGTTCTGATGAATCAGGGCTTAACAGCTCTTTGAAAACTAGAGTCGTTTAATCTTGAGTCACCATTACTGCAGAGCATAGGGACAGAACAAGCTACAATCACATTTTCTTGCCAGCACTTTATTCCTCCCATGCACTTCTATTTTTAGGCATAAAACATTGGTCACCTGACAAAATTCTGAAGAAACTCCTTAAAAAAAAAAGTCAAACAAACAAAAACTTTGTTGCAATTCAAAATACACTGGCCTTTGAGCCCTGCTTGCATAAGGTACGTGCTGACACAAGTTTCCTAAACACTGGCAACATAACACTGGAGAAAGGCAGAAGCAACTGTTTTGACTCATAGTTTGGGAAGCATCAAATCATTAATCTGAGCACAAGAAAGAAAGAAAGATTGTGTGCTGCAGAAGCAAAAGTGCTGAAACTTGAAAAGGAAGGGTAGGACCTACTTTTGGTAAAGTCTGCATGATTTCAGTTTTATAGCTTTTAAGTACCTGAATGATGACTGATCTTAAATAAACACAAGAAATGTCAAAGGACTTTTGTAATGAGATATTTGTTTTAACTAAGGAGGCTCACATTGCACTGTGGTTTCTTGGTTAAATAAGCTGAATATCCGTCCCACAAATTGACAATCACGTCAGATTTTCCACTCTAAGTGACTAATGGAAATTTGAATACCATGCATGCTTGTTTGCCTGAAGTTTTCCTAATGCTGCATGATGCAAAAGCATTTGGAGATTTAGTCTTTAATGTATTTATTTTTCTTGTTAGGCTTTGCTAATCAAAGTCAGCAAAGTCTTCTTATAAAATAGTAGTGCTTGATCATTTTAAACCTTACAGAGACCTTACAACACTGATTAGCTTTTTCTGGTGAGCTACGGATTTTTTAATCTTCCAACAGGAAGAACATCAGGATAGAAATCATTTGTCAAATCCCAGATACCAAGGTTTTAGCAACAAAATATGTCAGAAATTTTAAAGAGAAAATCATTTTTGTACCAGCAAAAAACCTGCTATTTATCAGAAAATTTTTTTAAATTAGGCTGTTAAGCATATATGAAGGTTAGCTTTTCAAAGGTTCCAGGAATTTGGTTATATCTTGATAAGTTCTTGACAATACTTGTGGAGTTTCACAGCCTGAAAATAAAATATAGATGCTTGCTGGATAATTCAGTTTCTGGACAAGTAATTTTCTTTATGTTCTATGAGGACTAATGGGAAAGACAGTCTCTTATTTGGAAAAAGATTCTTTTCCATGGTACATCAAAAACATGGAAGTAAAATTGATTCTGTTCCCACCTACATTTAGTAGCAGAGGTCCCCATTCATTAGTGGAATTTGTGTGACTAAATTTTCAGGCATCATAGCAGACTGATACACCTTTTTATCCCAGTGACTTCATCTCTGGATGGGGTTGACTGTCTCTAAGCAAGTAGTAAAACTTGCAGCAGAAATTCCAGAATATCCTCTACTATCTTCTTAAAAAAATTAACAAAATTAAATGGGTTTAGAGTATATCTGGAAAACGTGTGAAAATAAATTTTTGATATACTGATTGTAAACATATTCAGACTTCTGCTCTAAATGCTGCCTAGTATCTTGGCATTCAAGTTTATATTCCTTAGTTTTAGTCAAAGAAAAAAAAGTTTCTTCCTTAGCTTTCTGGATCATCCTTGACATTTCTAAAGTACCATAACAACATAATATGGACAGTTAATCAGGAACAGAAAATATTATGGCCAACAATATAAATTTAAAAAATGCATTTCATGATGGAGCAACACCACAGGGTAAGTTTTCATTTCCATCAAAATAAATTTGGGCAGTTAGATTAAGAAAAGTGCTAAAATTAACTTCTGTACCAAGTGGGAAACAACTGCTCCCTGTGAAGTTTTCCAGAGCTTTATCCATTTGTCATTTGAGAGAGCACAGTCTAACTCTGTACATGCTGAGCAGGATGCCACCCTGAGGGCCAAGCTAAAGGGTTAAATCTTTCCTGGCTCACTCAGGTCGGGGAGAGGTTAGACAGTGACTGTTCCATGCTCAGCAGAAGCAGGAGAGGAGAAGGCTGTTATAACAGGCATTTTGAAAAATAGATTCCTATTACAAGCTCCAAATAAAATGCACTGGCCAAGATGAGGGGTTGGCAGAAACCTAAAAGAATATTTTACTGTTGATTAAGGGGAGGGTTGCCATCTATTGAAACTGTTTAAATAAGGGTTCAACAGGTTTGGTCAGTGCATATTTTCTATGGGATGCTCTAGATTAATCCATTCTTTTCTTCTATATCCTCCCCTGGCCTCTAAAAAAACACAAAAAAAACCTCCAAAACCAACAAGAAACCCCCACTAAGAACCTGACCCCCACCTCACTCTCTCCCACCACCCAAAACAAAGAAAAAAAAAAAAAGCCACACAAAAATACCAAACCCAAACCCACACTGATTGTTGTAGCAGTTTCAGAGAAAAAGGTATCTTCTAAACTCCTAGGGACAGATTTTACTCTGCAAGCTGGGAAAAAAGCAGCACAACTTCAACTGTTATTTCAGCAGAACACCTTAAAAACTGAGAATAAAATTTAACTTCTATTGTTTTGTGATGTTGAAGAAAAATTTTAGTCCTTGTTTATTCATCAGAACTTAGAAGTGAGTTGAGGCTTGTTTCAAAAATTGGCTCAAAAAAGAAAATTTGAAAGCTGGATTGTCATATGCCATTTCTGTTAAAGCGTGACATTTAGAAGCAAAGCCTATCCCTAAATTAAAGCATGCATGTTTTTATCAGAGCTCTAGCTTGATATAAAATCCAATATCAATAAATTAATCCCAAACTCTGATAGTAGTTTATAATTCTGTGGCACCATCTCATTTGGGGTGAAAAAGAGTAGAATATATGAGTCCACAACTTCTGCTGATTTAAAACCCATACATAGGACTGTAAGCCCTGATCTGTCCTGATCTCCATAATGATAGTATCTGTCCGCATCACTGAAGGCTGTTTTGGGGTGGAAACTGTGCAAAACTAGCCTTCCCTCACTGTTTGGGGAAAAAAAAAGTGGCAGAAATAGGAAGATGCAAAAGGAAAGAAGATCCTGTCCTTGCATGGAAAATAAGTTTTGTTTTTCCATTGATATCCAATAAAAGGCATGAGGAGGAAGGACTGGCTGTTTACTTTAGTCAAGCACCAGGCTGATATGCAGCAATAACACAGTGTTGTGTGACTCAACATTGCTAACTGCTGAGGGATGGGACTGAGCTGTTCTCTAAACACAAATAAAAAGCCTCAAAAGATTTGTGAACAAGATCTCTGGCTCAACTCTCTCCTGCCTACAGCAGAGTAGAAGCCCTCATCCCAGTATGTATTTAGATACAGAAATCTGTTCTGAAGTTGTGTGAAGGCTCCATATAAATTATCTATATCACAGTAGAAACCAATTAGGTGTAAGCAACTGATGCAAAGAAGAAAGAGAACAATTGTGCCATTGGGAGCTCACTAGGAAACGACAATGCATTAAGAGTTTCAAAAAATTCACTCTTCAGCAAACCTCACAGAGCACTTAAAACAGTCATTTTCTCCGGCTTCAATAACAGCAACAACAACAACAGAAAGGATAGGTGCATATTCTCTAAAGAGTTTCCCCATCTCTTCACTTCATTTCTCAGGAAAGATGTTAAATTTGCACGTAAATTTGTACCCCAGTCTCAAAGAGTTGCCCATGCGAACCATCAGCTTCTGCAGCTCCAGGGAAGTGCAATTCCAAATGCAATAGATGACACAACACTAGTAAACTCACTTCTGCATTTTGCACATAGATGACACAGTTTTGCCTCAGAGGATGTCACTTTGTGTGTTCCTTCTCTGATGCCCACAGTGCCAACAGCTGTACTCCACACCACACTCCCAGCCACAGATCTTTGCAAAACGTCATGTCACCGTGACGCTTAGTCCAGTGTTGTCAGAGATTGCTGTTGTGATTCACCTAATCCTGCACAGACTGAACCTCTCCCATGGTGAGTGGCTGGCAGGACTCTGAACCTGTCAGGAATTATCCTGTCAGCTTTTCCCAGAAACTAGCACAGAAAAGGGGTTACTTCAGAAAGTGAATGCCTCACTGACATCCTCTCTGCAGTGGGATCAGGCCATAGATGTGCTGCCTTTGGTGGAAGCCTGGTCACAGGAAGCAGGAAGAGGCTGTCTCAGACCACCGCATGGGCTACAGATTTCTGGAGAAGGAGGGGGCTGAGGGTGCGAATAAATAAAAATAATAATAATTTTAAATCATATATAAATAAATAACTGGCCATCCTTTTGTATAAAAAAATGAGTGAGGGCAGCTTTTTATATGGCCAGTTAGTGACAGGACAAGAGAGAATAGTTTTAAACTAAGAGAGGAGAGATTTAGATTGTATGTTTGACTGAAAGTCTTGACCATAAGGGTGTTTGGCACTGGAACAGAGAAGCTGTGGATGCTCCATCCATAGAGGAAGCATTCAAGGCCAAGTTGGATGGGGCTTTGAGCAACCTGGTCCAGTGGAAGGTGCCCTTGCCCATGGCAAGGGATTGGAACTGGAAGATCTTTAAGACCCCTTCCAACCCAAACCATTCTGGGATTCTATGACTGTGATATTTTTGTGTCTGGCTCAGAGACAGGGCATTCTTCAGTCAGATTATTTCAGTTTCCTCTTTAAGGCTGTAGCTGACAAATATCTTCCTTCAGCAGGATGGCAAATGGAAAGACTGAGAGACAAAAACCACCAAAACACTGCTATTGCAAATCTACTGGTGGGGCCCAAGAAGGACATGTTCAACAGGAGGAGTTCATGTTCAGCCAAGATGAGCTCTCACCAAGCAGAAGCTAGACTTACTGAGTTTCATGTTTCCTTGCTGAAAGCAACAAAAATCCGCAATAAAAGTACACAGGCTCATGCTCTGGCTAAGGGCACCATCACCAAATCGTAAAAGAACTTGAAACACAGCCAGTGGTTTGGCAAGGAATATTAGAATGCTTAAGGCTGTCGGTGACATTTTGAGTGTGTTGACACAGATGCCAAAAGATATCCACATAGCATTGAATGCTACTGAGAATATACAGACCCCTGAGCTCTGTGGAAAATCCTTTCAGATTGTACTGAAATGTCACAGTTTGGCTGAGTCCATGTTAATACCAGAGATGTTCTCTCACACAGTATCCCTCACAGATTTATTCCAAGGTGATAAGCACTGCTACTGTACAAGTATGTGGTGAATACATGATATATTTCACATGGAGTGGTTCTGAAAGAAAAAAATTACAGATGAATTGCCAACTGCTTCACCTGTAAACACATAATATGTTCAAAATCATAATGCATGGTATCTGTTTCTAAAACGTACCTCACACAGTCACCCTGTGCAAGGTGTTTTCTTTGGATACTCTGTAACACATGTCCAAAACTATTTTTCTACCTTCTTCCATGAATTCTATCAGAAATTTTTCCCATGGAAAACCAAAAGTTTTGCCTAAGGAAAGGTTTTCAGCTGTTCCTTCTCTTCCACAATACACCAAAGAGCTACAGCAGTCTCTCAGCCCTTGAACAGTACAAATACTGAATGTCCTGGGACATTGGATCCCAAAATATGCCACAGCTTATGTATCTGCTTACGGTATAAACTGAAACTGCTTCCGAACAAGTTCAGCTTGTCTCTGATAACTAATTAAAGTTTACAAAACTGAGCAAGAGTTTAAAGACAGAAAAAAACTTTTGTTCACACCATATTTAGTATGAATCTTTTAAATGTAGAGGCTTAGTTGTCAGGTAGTAAATTTTTGTTCTAGAATAACTAGCTTCCCTGGTATATGACAAAAATTGTTGTAGTACTCCTAGGTCTAACAGCCTGTGTGAGCAGAAGCCCCTTCATAAGAGGTTGCTTCATCTATCTCCATGAGTGTGTGTTATTCATAAGTGCTGACCAGATGCAAACATTTTAATCTGGGTATTAGCCATCAACACTTGGCTTTGGCTTGTTATTTGTGGGAGTGCAACTATTAAAAAATTCAATAGTTTTTAATTTATAAACACACTAAGACTGGCATAGTATTTGCTAGGTTTTTCCAAACACAGTAAATCTTTTTGTTTGAGAAAATAATACTGTTTAGTACCCTGAATATCACAAATATGTTTCATGTATATATTAATAAAATTAAGGTCCCTTTCACCCATTCGAAGAATGTCATGTTAGCAATCATTTGAACAGCTATAATGTAACATTTATCTGTAAATCTGTAATAACCACCTTTGAGTAAGACTAACTCTTCATCAAAACTATTCTGTTGGCTGAGATCAGTCCCTCAAGTCTTGCACAGATCTTTACTCAGCCACACTAAGTGATGTCCTTCATCACTGAAGTGCTGCTTCAGGATCTGCTACTACAGATACATGATTGAACATGCAGGTGTGGTTAACCTTAAAAATTAAGCTATTCAATGCAACTAAGAGTAATACCTCTTACTTGCCAAAAAAAGAAAAAAAAAAGAGGAAAGAGAGACACTGACAGATGAGCAACGTAATTATTTGCCTTTTAGTGCTTGACTGAGTGATTATCTCTGGGCTACAACCTAACTTCCTGCAGGTAGTAAAAATAATTTTTGAAGATTTCTTAAAAGCTATTAAACTTTTTTTTTATGTTAAAAAAAGAGGTCAAAACACTTGTGCATTGTGATTTCAAAAATTACATTCCTAGTGCTCGAGTTATTTTTCAAATGTAATACAATAATTTAAAAATACACACACATCGAGTGAGCACTATGTGCCCAACAGATCTGTCAAAGCTGAGAAGTAATGTCACTACATGGTTTTGTAAATACATGTACCTCTATACGCATATGCATATGTAGATATGTATATGTATGTGTATGCATATGTATACATAGACACAATGGATTAAACATATAAATGTAATTTAAAAAAAAAGCACTATTAAAAACTTCATTTTTTCTAAAGCTGAATAGATGGGTAGAAGTGTCAACTATTACAATTAGGGAAGAACAGTTCTTACATAGCTGCCAGAGAGTAAGAATGATTTTGCTGTAGTAAGATCTCACCATAAGCACTGTACCACAGCCTACCATCCAAGGCTAAGAAGAACAATGTCATTGTGTCTCCATTTAGTATCCATTTATGGAACAAAATGTATGAGACAGTGCAGGGGGGAAAGCCACACAAAGAATCCTCAAATGAACAATTTTCAGTAGCTGAAATTTACTTTCTTTCCTTTTAAAAAACAAGAATCCAATATATCAAAACAAACAAAGGCAGAATCATAGAATCCTAGGCTGGTTTGGGTTGGAAGGGACCTTTAAAAATCATCTTGTCTGACCCCCTCCTGCAATGAGCAGGGACATCTTCAAAGGTTGAATTCCTCTGCTGTCCTTCTTTTGGATCAAACTTACTATGTGGCTAAATATAAAAATTTTCTACATCATACTTATAGCAGGATGTTAAATTGTAAGAAGCAACAGTTTACTTTCGTTGAATTTACAACTTTCTTAGGACTTATCTTTAATTTGTTCTTTAAGCCTAGCTGAGTTCTTCAGATATCTTCCTCCAGTACAGAAATTGTCTCAAGATTCCAAACAATAGCAACATTCCCATTTCTAGCTCTAACAAAATTAAATTTTATTCCTCTCATGGCACCTTCAGTGGGAGTGAGATATTCTTTCCAACCATGCCCAACTAATTAGTAATGAGAAATATATAGCAATTGATACTTTTTTTCTAAAGGAAAGATAAATAAGCTATGTACCTGAAGAAGAAAACAATATGAAGATGGGCCTTTTCTTTCTTTTTTTTTTTTTTCCTGGATTTTTTATATTGCATCTGATGCTGGAAAAATACATGTTCCATTAGAAGAAGAAAAAACCTGTGATTCACTGCAGGCTCTGCCCAGCATGATGGAAAGATGGTACATATGCTTTTTTAAGTTTCTCTTTTTTTTTTTTCTGCGACTATTGTGCTCCAAACTCACATATTACTGCTTTCTAGCTTGCAAAATCACTTCTTCAGGCCATATATCTCCAGAAGCTGACTTCTTACATAAATTCCCTGGCATGTCTTATTTACTGCAAATTCACAAAGCAAAATGCTGCTGAATTTCAAATGCAACCAGAAAAAAATGCACTAGGATAGAGCTGTGTACGGTACCTTCTAGCAGTCTCCAGAGGATGGGAGACATTTCACTCACTTTAAATTTTAATGAAAGCATTTTAAATAATCCACTAATATTAATAAAAGAGGATTAGCACCAGCATTTTTAAAATGCACACACACACACACACACTGAGATGCACATTTTGATTTTTTGTTAAGCTGCCTTAACATCCCAGACTCCCAAAGCTTTATTCCCTGCCTGGGGTCTGGATCAGAGCTGTCAAGAAGTTTTGAAGCATCCTGTGACCACACTGATGGATCATTTTACACCAGCAGGCTTCACTGACCGGCATGGACATTAACTGAGGCTTTTCAGCAGACCAGGCATGCAAGGACAAGGCTAACCTAGGAGATTTCCCAAGACAGACTCACTTTTTTTGGCACACAGGTACTTTGGCTACCTGGGTAAGGAGATGCAGGTGCAGGGAGGCTACTGGACTTGGGCCAGATCAAGATGAAGAGCAGTGCCCGTTCTCCCCTTGGGTTCAAAGGTTTTTGTCCAACAGGTAGTTTGCACAAGCTCATCTACACTCCCTGGGTAAACTTCACTTTTTCTCTCTCCCAAGTGTGTGTGGTCTGAGAGCTTCATTGCTCGGTGTGTATTTGCTGGGGCTCCTGATTAGTCTTCTGCAGTTTGAAATGCAATGATGAACTTATAATTGCAATGGCACTTCTCTTTTCATTGCATCAGCTGACTGCACTTCTAGTCCAGATATGAAAAACAGATGGAAACCATGCTCACAGGCACCTTCTCCAGCACCAAAGGCAGATAAGGTCTAACTAAGGGTTTATAGATAGGCATTGTTTCCGGATATTGTGGAATTTTGGTAAGATTTAAATAGTTGGCTGGACACCTGCTAATAGGAAATGGAAAGCTCCTTCTCAGTTGGACTCAATGATTCTCGTGGGTCCTTCCAACTCAGCAAATTCTGTGATTCTATGATACTTGTTCTTTCATGAGTGCAGATTAAGTCTTTATTTTTTATATATGAATGCTGCACATCATGCTGATAATTAGAACAGCAAGGAAACACTAAATAAACAATGCACTGAAACAACTTTTTCCAGAAATATTGTTGTTGTTATTCCCTATGTTTTCTATTTGCTTTGTTTTCTTTCCTTGAAATATCTAAACAATGTAAGCATTCCTGGAAAATACTTATATTTTTCTTTTACACACTTCCTCCTTCTAAGTGTTTGATTCTTGACTAGGAGTTTCCCAGGGCTGGAATATCAGCCTTCATGTGGCACCAGCCAAGGTGTTTACACAAAGAGACTCCAGACACATCTCAGCCAATGCATCAGTCTTTTTGCTGCAGTTAATAAATTTTGATTCTAGTTCACATGTGCCCAAGGCTAAGATTGCCCTGTTCATTTCTCCAAAAGGTCACTCATAGTGGTGTGGTCTTCCTCAAGAATAACTTCTCTAGGGTAGGAGACACTTCATCTCTTTAGCAGCCATGGATAATCGGATTCCTTTCCATTCTAGGTTTTGTTCTAATGCTAACTAAGGTACTTAGCACTGTAAAATGATAAATCTTTTGCACTCAGCTGTGGTGAGGCCAGACCTCCAGTTCCTGGGCTCATTTTTGGATGTCTCACTACCAGAGAGAAATTGAAGGGCTGGATCATGGGTGAAACAGAGTCGGAAAGAGTGTGGAGCACAAGTCTGACGAGCAAAAGCTGAAGAAACTGGGGTTGTTTCGCCTGGAGAAAGGCTCAGAGGAGACCTTTTTCTCTTTCTGCAGTTATCTGGAAAGAGGGTGTAACAAGATGACAAGTAACAAACAATAGGACTAGCGAAGTCCTCTAGTCCTTCTGACAGGGGTCATTGAGATTAAGTATTACAAAAAATGTCTTTATTGAAAGTGTAAAACTCTGGAATGGGCTGCCCAGGGTGGTGGTGGACTCACTGATCCTGTAAGGATTTTAAAAACGTGTGGCATTTGGAGACATGGTTTAGTAGAGGACTTGGAAGTGCTAGGTTAAGGGTTGGATTCAATGGTTTTAGAGGTCTTTGACCACCTAAATTACTCTATGAACCCATTATTCTGATTCAGAAGTTGTTTATATTTTTTGGTGTAACACACACATATCAAGCTCCTGAACAATCCCAGGGAGCACTTTAGGACACCAAAAAAAGAAAAAAGAAGTGGCACCTAAGCCATTCCAGGAGAGGCAGAGGAAACTCAAAGGGTTCAGCCAGTGTTTTGAGGCTCACATAAAAATTTCTTAAAAATGCCTTAAAAAATCCCAGCCCTTTCTAAATCCTTTCTAATCTGACCAGAGACATTATTCTATAGAAGATGCCCTGTTCTGTTGTGAACATCCACAGCAATAGGAGTTCAGAGCTGGTGATTTTCCACCACTGACTACTAATAAAATGAGAATAAAGCAGGGAAGAAGCACTGCCAGAAAACAGCTAAGAGCAAAGAACACAGAAGAAAACTCCAAGCCATGTCAGCAAAGGTTTCAAAAAGATGAGTTTGGGAATATTAATGAAAATATCAGTTATTAATGGATAAAAATATAGGACTTCTGATGAGTCCTAATTTATGACACATGTAGCATTGGTGGAATGTTTGAAATTGGTTATTACTTTCATCAATTTATGACACATTTACAGAAACACTTGAAGAGAGCATTGTCTTTTACAGTCTTGAAGGCAGCATTATTTTACTGTAATCAAGTGCACTTTAACACTTCCAAGATTATGAATTATTTACTAATTAATAGGCCTAGACAGCCTCTTGTGTTACAATTTACAATTTGGTTTATATCACTTAACCCATCTCTGGCTTCTTGCTTTATGTTTTATGTGTACCACAGTGTGGTAGAAAAGAAGTGAAGGTACACAGTACAATTATGATTTATTGATTTATATTGTAGAAGAGTAACAACCTTCTTGGCAAGATTTTATTTCTTAGTGGCTTGCAAAATGTTATTAGGCAATGACTAATATTATTATAGCTCTAATTTAACATGATTATATAGTTGTACTTTAATTGGCAGTTGCTGATACAGTTTGGGAAACAAGAATTAATCACTTAATTATTAGAGTGATGGATGTCTTAGAAAGCCTAACTGAGGCAGGTAGGACGTTTCAATACTTTTGTTTCAGTGTGGATGTAGTGGATGTTGGATAGTTTCCTTCAATGTGAAAATTCATTGTAGCACTATTAATATTTTAGCTGGAAAAAAACAGGTTAAAATAGTTTTGATTCACACATTTCAAAAGAACATGGACATAAAAACTTAATCATAGATCTACTACCATGCACGACATGCTTTACACAAATTTATCCCTAACATTACTGATACGGCAAAGAACTGGTAACTGAGTCCAAATTCCTGGAAAGACCAGCATGACCTAATTCAGCATCAATTTGGTTGCTTTTCTTGGCTTTCCTCAATCAAAACAAGTTGGTCATCTTCACATCCAGAGGTCACATGCTCTCAATGAAATCTTTAAGGAGGAGCATTGGAGCACAGAAGAGCAGGAGAGCAGAGCAGCACCCTGCTGAAATCCTGGAGAAGTCATGCTGAGCAGCAGGGATTCTCCATGTGTCTTGCTCCCCACTACTCCCACCACACTCCTGTAGCACTGTGATCATTCCCGCCCAGTGGAGGTTTGTTCAAAAGCTAAAAATCTGCAGCTAAATGGAAACTGCAGCCAAGTGTCATATAGAATGCCTTTATATGCAATTAATTCTGGCTACATGTCATTAGACGTGTGTGGAAGGCACAGACAAAATTCTTTTGAATTGTTTGTTGCGGTGGTGCGTTTTGAGCCAAACGCTGCGTTTCAGGGATGTTCTGATGGAGTTTCGTTTATTATGTTAAGTGTTGTGTCAGTTCTGTAAATAGTTTGTTCCAGCCACTCCCTCCGTTAAATATAAGTTCTGTATCTCTGTAACCTCCTCCCCGAATCCCTTCCCCAAGCCTCTGTATTTGGGCAATCTCCTCCCTTTGTTCTCGGACCTTCCCTGCCTGTCATCCCACCCCCTCCCGAGACACCTGCCAGTCTCCTTTGATCCTTGCCCTTCGCCCAGAACCTTCTCCCTTCCTCGATGGAATTTGGATTTCCCAAGTGTCAGTTACCCCTATGTAAACCCCATTTGTCCCGAGCGGTGTTATCCCTCCCCCGACTACTCCCCTCTTCTCCCGGGACTGGTCCTTGGATTGTACCCTTCCCTTGTGCAAACCCCCCTTAAAAGGTCAGTACAGGTTTTGGGCTGTGGCTCTTTTCGCTCCACTCCCCTGGAATAAATGCCTTTTGGATACAGCGGCGAAAGAGTCCTCCTTTTACTCCTAGCCTCAGCTCCTCTCACACTGTGACCATGCCCGGCGCTGAGCAGCAGGAGCTGTGCCCAGCAGCTGCAGGGATGTCACTGTTCCCTGCTCGGAGACAGGGCTGTGTTCTGATACTGTATCGGCACCGGCAGCGACCTCCTTCTAGCCGGGCAGGCGAGGGAAGGCAGAGATTCCTCGCCTCCTAGATCCCAGCGGCCAGGCTGCGCGGGGTCAGTTAGTTTTGCAAATTAGTGATTGAATCTTCAGTCTGCTTTCCATGGGAAAAAGCATTTCCCTTCAGTCAAATGTGTATGCATAGATAACCTCTTCCTTCTCACTCAATCATGAAGTCTAAACAAATATTACTATATTACCTCCAAGCATAAATATAACCTTGATCTTTAGATGATGTTAAAGACACTGTGTTTGTGTAGGATGGCACCCAGCAGCATTCAGTGCTTACTTCAGTAATAACTTAGTTAGGTATGAAAGAATCAAAATGAGGCACAACCACAGAAAACCCTCAAAATTATGTATGATATTTCCTTTTCCCTTCCTTTAACATTGTTTGTTTTTAATCAAGGTCAGGCATTACGGAATATACTGATCACATGTCAAGACAGGGCACTAGAGCAAGAGACATTTAAGCAGACAATAATAATGTCTGTATCTTTGGGTTATCCTTCCAACTCCTTGACACACAGAAAAACTCTCACATTTATATTGCTTTATGAGCAACAGCTAATTTGGTATTGCTGGTATTAAAATTGAAATTTGCTTTACATATTTAATTACTTATTTTATCATTGATAATTTTCACAATTTTTATTGACACCACCGATACTCTGGAAATCTTGCCTGAATAAGGCAAAAGCTTAAGAAAAAAAGTGTCTCTGGACAATTGTCCTCACACTGATTGTCCAGAGTTTATCGTAGAGCCCACATACCTTCTTCATAGGGAAAAGTCATGTCATCTCAATGAAAAGCAAGTGAATACTAAAAATTGCTTTAGCAGCGTACAACACTAGCGGCATATCCTGTGGAAAACCAAAGAAAGAAAACCAAAGTGAAGCATGGAACCACATGGTCACAGACTTTCTGCCCCAAACTGCAAAGTGTGAAACACAAGAACAAGCAAGTCTCTCTCCAGCCCTCGTGTTCCTGGAAACAAGTTAAAGATCAATTCAGAAACAAAACGCCTGAAACAATCTCTCAAACAGAGCTATTTTTACAGCCTTGGAGACAAATTGACTAAGCAGACATGGATGTACCTTGTATCTGCTGGAGTCAGGAAAAGCTTGGGAACTTTTCCTGCTCCTCTGGCTGTTTGCTTTACTCTCAGAGCTCCACAAAAAAGGCTTGGCCTGCGAACCAAGCTCGTGGGAGCACTTGCCCCCACTTCTGGATGAGCTGAGAACACCAAAGAAATGAGGATATGGTTGTTTAGTGTACCACAAAATGTGTAGTTGTAGTTTTTAGGTTTTGCTATATATATTATATAGAGCCAACATGGAGATTCTAGGGTGTCGGCTCCTTCTTCTTCATCTTCTCTCTTCTCCTTCTCTTCCTTTTTCCCTCTGACATGAGTTCCTGTGACTTGTTAATTGGTAGATAGAATTTAGTGTAGAGGAGACATATTAATAAGGTTGATATTCACTGGTTTAGGGAACAAAATAAGATACGTAAAGCTTTCTAACTGGTTGATAATAGATATAAAAGCTACCTGCTTTGGGTAGCCATTGCCATTCTGCCCTTGTGTTCCTGGAGGTCACAGCACAGTCTGTGCCTCTGAAACTCTGATAAGAACCAGAAATAAACAAGCTCTGAAACAGCAGAAAGAAGCCTCATCTCATCTTTTCGGGACATGGGACACAGAAACAAGGAACACAGCTGGGCCAGATGTCAGGGTGCAAAGAAGAACACCTCCCCCTGACAATATCAGCAGACATAAAACCACCGTTACTTGTCACACAATCAAAGATTGTGAAGGTAGCTTCACACCCACATACTCTTCAAGGTGCTTACAAGGAAGAGAAGACAGAAGTTGTTGGTCCTGTGCTGTGGGTTGTGTGGCTGAGGGCACAGGCATTCCATATTGTGCAATTCACTGAGGGCTCCAGGTAGCCTTGCCATGGCCTAAAGCTGAGACCTGGAAAGATCCTCAGACACCAACAAGGCACTCTGCTCTCCCCAGTTTCATTCTGCATTGAGGAACGCTGTATTCCAGGTTACTATAGGAAATCCAGAGATACAGTTTTTCCACCTGCAAGCCAAAAATAACTCTTATATTCACAACATAACTCAGTTCAGACCAGAGTTTCATTCCTGTAAGTACAAAGTATAAATTCCTATCAGTGAAATCTGATGTTTAGAACTATTGTCTGGGAAGCAGCTAGAGCAGGATCTGACCTTAAGAAGCAGTAGAGCAGTCACTGCAGACTGTACCCTGCCAGGACAAACAAAAACAGTCACCGCAGGCATAATCTTACAGCTGTTAATAGTCAACACAATGACTCCTACTGTCATGAATTTGTTTTCCATGTATCCAGTTTTGGCCCAGAATGGATCTAAATAGGAAGGCACTATTCCTTGTCTTTTTCACACTCAATGGGATTAAATATCCCTCCTGCTTTCTGTATTCTTTCTATAGAAAATTAGACATGCAAACATCCCAATTTCAAATCACCTCTCCTAAATACAAGACACATTTTTTCTTTAGAGACTTATTTATTTATTTAAATAATAAAATACTGAGCTGCTCAAAATGAGAAACTCTCTGTCCAGTACAAGGAAGTAATCATGCCTTTATTTCCCTCTCCCCCAGGAAAACCACACATAATGAACTTAATTTTGAGCAAAGCATGTATTACCACTGCTAATATAAAAGTCATAAGACAAAAGAAAAATATAATACTTGTATAAGACAAAAAGGAAAAAAAGGGTTTCAATTTGTTTCAACACAAGAATTCTCCTTTAGAGATCAGATTATAAAAAAAACCCAGTTAAATCAGAGCTAATGAATTCTTACCACTTATGATTCTTATTATCTACGTGTTAATTTACTTCATATGATGTGTAAAACTCTACTTTTTGTCAGCTAGTACTTCTGCAAAAATATATTAATTCTAACAGTATTTCTGAGGGTATCAATATATATAAAAATGGACATTTTCTCTCTTTGCTAATTCATATGGTTTCAGGAAGCTATGACATTTTCAAATCATGCTAGCCTCAATTTTATGATGAGAAAACCTTAATTTCTGTTTTCTTTGCAATATATTGTTTTCATGAACATTCAGAGCTCTTTTTCTGGGTTGGAAAAGCAAGTTTTTCCATTTACTTTCTCCTCTAGAGCATGCTGCTTTCAAAAACAAGGTCTGTATCCCCAGGGTTGGATGGCATAATTGTGTATACAGGCTCCGAGGATTTAGCCATCCATCTCTTGAGGCTACATGGGATTCTTTCACATGCTCCGAGGATTATCTTTAATATTAATCATCCAGTGTTATGGGCCATTCCATTACAAGTCAAAAGGCTTGTTAATAACTGCCTGGCATTTTCCCGGCTCACTCTTGCTCTGCACTCTGCAGCAGAGCATGATTTTTAAGGTAGGCAGGCTGTTTCCTTGCTGGTGACACAGCAGTGGTCCATGCCACTGCCATAGGTCAGACCTTATCCTAATCCTTAGGACACAAAAACCAGGACCTGAGGTACTCTAATCCTAATCTTTAGTCTTTTAAGGACCATGATTAGAAGTCTTCTAATGTGCAACAGTGGTCTTCTGCCAGCACTGAATTTAAGGAACAGATACACTCTTAGCTCTAAAAAGCCCCTTATCCCTGCAAAGTAAAATCATTCTTAGTAAGTCCAGCTCTCACGATAGAAGAATGATCCTCAGAGGAGGATCACAGCACTTGCCTTGGGCACGCTGGGACATTTTACACTGCTGCATCAGAAGTCAGAGTATCATGTAGGAAGAGAGAGGGTGATTAAAAACAAAATTAAAGGAAGACAAAGAAGCGCTCAGAAGTTTATCCTCTTTGCTTTTGTTCCTCCGCTGCAATCATTACTGCTCCACAAGTGATCACGTATGTTACAAAACTTGCAGGAAGTCCCAGTTAAAATGGGATTAATTAAATGTACAACAGACAACAGTTGGACACAGGATCCATGTGGGTGGAGACACATCAACCAGTGAACCGGGTATTTTGCCACCTGAATAGCCAAAATAGGCCTATGTTCAACTATGAGGATGCTCTCAAGTGTATTTTGCTGGAGTAGGATATGATTCCTTAGGACCTTGCCCAGCAGAAAGTACAAAACATGGTAATTGCAGAGCAATAAAAAATTAGAAGGAAACCTGTTACTTCTTACAACACAGAAAACCAGAGGATTCTTAATTGTCATTATGTCCTTACAATGGTCTGGAAGGAATAAGTGAATAAGGAGTCTCTTTGGGAAGCAGTGCGGGCGATGGAGGTGCTAGGCGTGCAGGAGCTCAGGGAGAAAGGTCACGTCTTTAGCAAATGAAAGTTAGTTGGCGGGGTATTTTTAGATTTCTGCTAAAAGGAGCAAACAGTATCTGTGACATGGAGAGCACTCAATACAGGGTTCATTCTGGGTCTGAAATAGTAGAGACCAAGTTCTGTTTGAATAGCTAGTACAGATGCTACTTGCATGTCACAGCAAAGGAGGGGAGCTAGTGGTGTCATCCTCCTGCACACACTCAAGGAGAAACAACTATCTCTCTTCGTCAGGATTCATCAAGGATTTGGAGTGAGGTCAGTGTTTGGCCATTCTTTTCCTCTCACACTTTCCCAATCTCCAGGACATGCTGTTCTCTCAAACAAAAAGGAATTACGGTCCTGTGTGCACATCAAGCAGGAATCCATTCATCCGTCTGGTCCTTGCCAGATGGTAAATCTTTTGTTTCTCTGCTTCCCTGTCATGGGGAGCATACAGACCCAAAGCCCAAACAGGCTGTAGGTTGTGCAGCACATCAATCACATAGCTTGTGGGCTATGTGAGGCTAAGAGCAAAGCGAGATTTTGGGCATCCCGTTTCTTTCCTCCCCTTTTAACAACTCTATCCCATGCCTGACTCAATTTCCAGTTAGGAAACTAGGAAATCACAGGCTTGACTTTGGTTCAGGAATTGCAAAGCAGAGCCAAGAAGTTTCCGGGGAAATCTGTTTCATAACCATAATGTTTTAGGTCCCAGTGTAAAACAGAATTTATTCTTACTATACATCTATCCATCTATATCTACATCTATATCTACATCTACATCTACACCTGTATCTGTCAGCATGGATCTATATGTGTCTACCTATATCAATACCTGTATCCACATCCATATCTATATGTCTGTATATCTATATTCTTGTATCCCACAATTATTTTCTGTCTGTCTGCACGTGTACTTGTTTATAAAGAGCAAAGGCACCCTGAAGAAGACAGTTTTTGGAAGTTAGAGTTTCACTGGATAAAGTCACTGTGTGCTCAGATCAGTGGTGCTATAGCACAGGGATTACCACACTGTCTTCAAAGCCTACCTGCTGAGTTGGGGAAAAACAGCCCCAGTAAAAACCCTTCTGTTTTTACCCCAAGCATTGTTAGGAGACATAAGAACATATATTTTCCTCCAAATCAAGTCTTTTTTTAAAAATGCTGTCAGTGTCATGAACACAGCTTTGACTTGTTTAAAACCAACCAAGCAAAATTATTCTTAGGGTTTTTGGCCTACTTCTTAGGCTAGTTTGCACAAACTGTCTTCTCTGTTTCAGCATATAATTAGTCCCAGGTATTGAGATCAATAAAGTTTCAGTATTACATTGTAAATATTTCCATTTATTTATTGTGTACCAGAGTTACACTGTAATTATCTCAATGTATTTATTGCAGAGAAGACGATTTTGAATCATGAAATTAGAAGTGGAAATTCTTCAAGAGAAGAACGTTTTTCTATGAAAATTAAGAGAATAATATATTGAACAGATAAGCTCAAACTTGCATGTGCTACTTCCACACGTTACTATCAGCAGAAGTAACACAGGAGCAAATTCTGCTGCCAGCAAATTTAAAATGCATTCTGATTTCTTTGTGGTTTACACTAGTGCTGGTGAAACAGAATCTACAATAGTAGTCGAAGGGCCAGAGCATAAACCAAGCTATAGTAAAATGCATCTGACGGGAGGATATGCCTGCACTTAAACAGTTTTCTAGTCTAACTATGATCCTGACATGATCAGTCAATTTAACATAATTTTATGTTGAGCACATAGGCACTTTATACTGTAAAGCTCTCAATATAATCGAATCCTTTGCAGATCAAAGCTCTAACTGTGGAATCCTCAGCAGGATGATGAGTTTGGATGTAGAATATTGGCAAGCTAAGCATTTGCATGGTAGAGACAGAACATGAATATCTTGGGGCCCTCAGATGGGTTCTAAAAAATAAGTAATCTGAATAGTTCTGTTCAAGTCACTGACATGGAGTTTTATTTTGCTACACAGCAAGAAAGGTGAAAGCAGTGGTTTTCTCTAAAACATCACCTAAAATACGTCTGTTGAACCTACCATTTTTCATCACTTACGCACTTGAATGTGAAATACGTTCAGAAATTCTTCAAAAGAGGTGAATTATATCGGCATGTGAGCAATGACAAACTCCTGAAACACGTCTATTCATACATCTGATCTACATATATATTATTTAAGTAGTTTTAATTAAAATTTGTCTGGAAAAGGGACCACCTTCACAGAGTGAACTGCAAAATGTTATATATCAAATATTACTATATAATATTAAATTAAAACATAACACATAAGAAATATAAACAATTATAATGTTATATTATTGCACAGAACATAATGTTATTATATCATTAAATAATAATTGAACTATATTATAGATACATGCTACTAAATATTGCAGTAAATACTATTTTTTAACATTATATTAATATCAAATATAGTAAATATTAACTACAGCTCCTTCTACCCTTCAAAACACATAAAATGGCTTCTTGGTGAGAAATTCTTCATTTATAGCGAAAACAGAAAAGGCAGCAAGTGTTTTTCCCTACAGAGGAGCAAAACAAAGGCTTGTATGAGTCAGTCAGCATGGCAGGCTGTGTGGTAATGCTTGGTTTGAATGATATCTGGCTGCAGATTTTTTCACCTCATAGAAACAAAGAAATGTTTGCACTCTCAATCAAATTTTAAATAATTCCTGAGATCAAGGAGCCGCAGGAGGCACTCAGTCTGGTTGGGTTAAGTTACACCAACTGTAAAGATACTGGTCCTGCCCAGGTGTGGCTGCTGGGCACACCTGAGTCACAGCACACAGCTGCCCTCCTCCCATCTCTATCTTTGCCTGTCCAAGGAACAGCAAAAACAGGCTGAGAGAGACTTATTTTATTAAACCATGGAGTCTCCTACAGACACACTATTTCCTGCTAAAAAAAGATTGGTTTTAGAATAACAAAATCCATCTTATGACCTTAAACCATGTGAGTACCACCTAGAGATTTAAAATTCAGAAAATGCTGGCAGCAGATGTCATCCTACTGGTCTCCTCTGAAAATGCTGATGCATTTACAGTAAATCCCTAACTAGGTCCATTGTGCAATAAGTTGAAGTGACATAAAGTATTAACATTTATGGTGATGAGTCAAATCAAACAAACATCCTCTTTTATAAGCTTTCTCACAGCATGTAGTAGCATGTACTGTGAGTAATGAAACATCTGTTATAGCCCTGACTTGCTCACAACCGAGCAAGTGTTGCAATAGTTCTGCAGGGCCAGGCTTCACATAAAGCCTTTAGTGAGTAGATGAGAAGGATCAGCACTAACAAGGTTTACTTCATCTCAGTTTATTTAGGAAGAGTGGACCAGGTTCCCTGTGAGGAAAATAAAAAAGTACCATTATTGCAAAATATCCAAAACTAATTTTAACTCCAGACTGATTTATTTCAATGATACTTACAATTCACTCAAGTGCTCAGAAAGCCCCTTTTCTATGCATTATGGACAAAAAAGTGAAATATGAAATCTGCTTAGACGGCTCACTTTTGCATAAAGTTACCCACTTTATACACCTGTATGCATCTATATATGCATTCTGATGCACTGCACCCAATTTTAACAGCTGCCCCTTCTGCTCAGGGTCTTCCTGACTGCCCTGTGCATTGACCACAGCAAAGAAAGACTCATTTACTATCCCCCACTCCCACCTTCAACGTCACATTAACTTTTGACATTTACCAAAAAGACTTGGCTTTTTTTCCTCTGTACCATCACCAGTATAAAGAGCCAACAAAATTTCTGTGAGTCAGAAATTTAAGACTCAATACAGCAGATCATATACGAGTTATATACAGACACACTCTAATTTCCCAACTCAGATGTATATTTAAAAAGCACTTGTTTAAGGGCTTTCCTGACTAGAAACAGTTTCCTGTGCCTGTGAAGGCTTTTGCAGCATTAGACCTTAAAGTTGGTGTCTGCCTTGGATACAGGTGATGACTTATAAGTTGTGATGTCCTATTAGCTGTTACAGAACTGTGACACAGAAGTGGGATTTATTTGTTTTGTTGCTTTTGGCTTTTTTAAGATCAACAGTTAATTAGATACAGCAGAATTTGCATATCATTCTAGAAAAAATCATGGAAAGATTTCCGTAAGTAAAGTTTTCTTTTAAAGGGAGAGGTTGTGGTTCAGACCTCACTCAGTGTGAAGCCTGAAGGCAAGTTCCTGAGGAAGGTATAAAAGTCTTTCATTCTAATTTACTGTACATCTATACTGCACTGAGAAGTGTTCAGAGGAAAATTCCCTTGGTCTCCTGCTTTAATGTGTTTTTCTTCCAGACTGTACGTGAACAAGCAGAGTTAATGATTCGTACAAGATCAGCCTGCCTCTCCCCTCAGTTTTGAAATACTTCCTCTGTTGTTATTTTGTTTCTTTCACAGGAGGAACTTTTCTTGCTCATTTATGTCCCCAGATTACTGATCTAACTCTGTAATGAAACACTTGAACCCTTCAATCAGAACAGGAATACCTATATGGAGATCAACAGAAAATTCAGCTCTTTGGAATTCCCCCTATTTTTGATTGTGAAAAGAATAAGAGAGCTTAATATTATGAAAACAGCAAGGTAAAGAAGATAAAAGCACACAGCTGGCAGTGGTTTCACTCTTGTCCTTTATCTCTCCTTCCCTCTTTGTGTTTCAGATCATTGCATATTTATCATGTCACAATTTAAATTTCAAGTTATTTGGCTCAAGGCTTGTGTCTTTATTTGAATTTCTTCACAGATTTGGGTCCTCAAAAAACAGTGACAAGAGTACAGCTGAGGAAACTTAGAAAAACTGCCAGTAGAATTCTTTCTTGTCCAGCAGAGTGTCTCTGTCACCTTTCATGTTCGTAAACAGTAAGCAGAAATAACAGACTGGTTTGTATCAAACAGAATCTATTGCTTTATTAGTCAGTGTTAATGTACAGGTTAATTAAAAAAAGCTACAGTTTGTGAAATGTATCCTCTACTTACAAGATACAAATCTAGGCCAATCGCCATGGTGTCTATTGATGCTCACCCACTGTAACAAATTTATAGGTTTTTTTCTCATATACAAAACCTCTAGCAAACATTCCTTGTTAAATGCATGGTAAAGCTAACAGCATTCTACTACAGTTTTATATAGTGTTTTAGTGCAAAAGGAAGTACAAATATAAAAATACCGAGGCTTGAATAAAAAAAAACAACAACAAAAACCCAAGCAAGCTGTGGAGTTAGAGGTGAGTGTCAGCTATGGGTATTCTTCTAAGTTCTACAATCTGGGAGTTAGCCATGCTGCCCCCGTCCTGGCTGCCATGACAAGACTCATTATCACTGACACTGAGACCAGCACCTGAAATAGAGAAAAAACAACAAAAATAAGAATCAGTGAGAATGAAATCTTGGCACAGGAATGGGGATACCATATCCCACTCTGCTTTATTCTGACTATTGAAATGTTTCCCCATCCCACAACTATGTGGCAAGTTTCCTTTTACTAGCCTACCATTCGGAATCCATGGATTGTAACATTATCTGATACAGTTTTGTACCAGACATACTTTTTCATTATTCCACTGTCATTCACTTTATTTGGCCCAGTAAGTGGTACAATAGCTATTTAATGGTTGCCTTGAAATCAGAAAAGCGTAAGTCAAAGCCTGGCTTAGACTGGTTTCATGGTCTGGCTGTTAAGAGTCTGGTATTTCCAAGGACGTCTTCATAAGGAATTAATTTTTAATGATACAATTTCCATGTTAAACCATAATTCCAGCTGTCTTAATAGGACTGTAATTTCAACATGACAAAAGATGCTGACCAAAATATTCTTTAAACCCACACTTGGTGCAAACTGGTGCATTATGTTTTCCTTCTACTGGAAGACAATACTAGACTTTGGTCCAAGGGAACTTCCAAAACATGTCTAGAAGACAGGCTACCTTCTCCATCTTTTTGTCACAGGACTTCTGCTAGCTTTCTGCTTCCTATGTGTTTGATGGGGGTTTCACTTGGGCTTCTTTGTGGTGGAGGTTTGAGTTGATTAGTGTGAAGATACATAATCCTGCACTAGTTTTTATGAAATGCGTATTTTTGTCAGACAATTTCTTCACAAAATATCTACTGAAACTATAAACTTCAATGCTTTTTCAGTTCCTCTCCTGGACCTGTAGAACAAATTCTACACAATACATGGGTTTTGAGGGCTTAGGGTGTCGAGGCTTTAAATTTGTTGAGAACTGCATGTCTGTATAATGAGGCATGACGATTTCAAGACAAATTACTTTCAGGCATGATTTGCAGCGATGTCACTTACAAATGACGAGGGAAGTTATTCATTTTGGGCAGAAGCAGATCTGTAACTACATGCAGTTCAAGGCAGTTACAAAGGAATGACATCTGGCTCAAAACATCTAGCCCTGAACAGCTTATGCTGACAGAGGCAGAGATTTGCATTTCATACTGAAAAACATTTTCTAGAGTTTCTATCAGGTGTATCGTGCATCTCTCATTTCTACCTCAGCTGACATTCCAGTTTTTGGTTTGTTCAACAAAAGAAAAGTAATTTCATTTTTTCGACTTTGTTCACCTTTCCTATGCTCTCTGTTGTTCCACTTTTACAAAGTTTTCTCTTAGCACCCTTCCTCTCACCACTCCTCAAGCAGAAAAGAAGTACTGTAAAGTGGGCAGCAGTGAGATGCTGCTTTGCTGTGGGAAGTCAGGCTGCAATCTTCAATAAGGAGTTTGGTCCAGAGAACCTGTACAAGACGTCCTGGAGGACTAGCCAAGTTTTCCTGCAGAAGTCTGGATGAAATCCTGGTAGGGGCCAAACTTGTGTCCACATCCTATGATCCAGGGGAAAAGTGGGTATGGTGAACCATGCTTACACCTGGTTTTGGTGACTGGGTCATGGAGAGAACACACGTTCACTGACACTGGTGAGTCCTTAGGGCTGCATGACCCAAGCTCTTGAGAAACCAATAACTACTGCCAGAGTATGACAGGAGTAAAAATCCATCAACATACAGAGATACAATAACAAAGTCAAGATTAGGATCTGAATCATTAAAACATTGTTTATAAATGTATTGAAGTTGATTTAAATTTGTATGCACATATAACCTTTTAATTGAGCTAGATCCTAATATCCAAAAGGTGCTTCAAGGTTCTGGGAAAAACAGCAATTGTTTAAACAAGTTATTTAGATTGTTTGATACTTAATTGTTTTAGAAAGGAAGCCTGACTGTAACAGAGAAGATGTATCACACTGTTGTGGGGGGAACCACGTGGGGTTGGAAGAACAAGTAAAAACAATGAAGTAAATAAAATACTTTGAATTAAGAAAGAGCACAATACTTCTTATGTAGAATCAATACCAGTGGAATTCATTCAAGACATTTAGTCAACCTAAAAAGCATATAAATTTCAAAAACTGAAAAAATCCATTATTTAAAACCATTTGAAATCATAAATACGATCACCCTGGGCTCAGATTTCAAGGTGAACACTAATTGTTGGGGTTAGAAAGATATTTCTCTTGCCAGTAGCTATACTGGTGAAGTGGCAACTATTTAGCACGGAGTTTCTTAAAGAATCTTTTGCTGGTCACTATAAAAAGATCGGGTTTTGGTCTAAATGTATTACACTATGTATATTCTTAAATGTCATCAACGTGCAAAGTTTGTCCATGCTCTGTGCAAAGTCAGAGAAGATCTTTTTTAAGAGCCTTACAGAGGCTCTTATCAGAAACTTGGTAAGCAAGAGACGGAAACTGGTTTACAAGGGCCTTGTTCTGCTGATGGTGCAAAGACAGACTGTGTTAGTGCTAATCCTTTTTAGGAATAAGAACTGAAATGTAACCAGGATACCAGCTTACCAAACAGTCATCAGGCTGGAAAGAGTATGACTGTTTACACGATGAAGTTTCACAGAGTTCATTGGTCCATTGTGTTCTCAGATTAGAGTGGAATTTGAACTCAATCAGATCTCAAAAAGCATGCACTCATCTAGAGATGCTACAGTTGGGTGCTAGGTATGTGGCAGGGAATATTACTTTTCCCCAATTTGTGAAGGAACTATTTTAAGAAAAATAGGCAGGAAAATGACGCATTTCTTCTCTTTCTTTTTGTATGCAAGGACTAGCTAGAAACTGAAAAGTCACAGCTCAGGCTTCAAACCCACAGAGGTCCCTCCACTGACATCTGCTGGCGAAGGGCTACAGCAGTGCATCCCTGGAACACCAGCTGTTACCATCTGCTTGCTCAGAGACAGCTCAGACTTTCACAAAAACATTTTAAGGGAGAGAGAGTTTGTTTTGTAATTACTGTACTCATATTGCTGGGGAAACTTTTTATCTCTCAAGCACTTACATCTTGTTTAATCAATCATTATTTTATTATACGTGTGGGATGTATATGAATAAGCTATACAAACCAAATTTAATTCTTCTTTCAGGGTTTTGACTTCACAGAAATAACACCAACAGACACCCAGACTTCTATAAATAAAGTTCAGATTCAACTAAAAATGCTTCCTGGGTGTTATACAGTCACATTCAACAGCCATCAGGTAGCATATGTGTGACAACCACAGATGAAAAACTGAATGAATATGCAAACTAGCTACCTTTCCTTCCATTTTTTTTTTCTGTGAAGTGAGCTCTTCAAAACAGAAATTATGCAGGCTGATAAGGCAGGGATTTGCCACCTACAGTCTATCTGCCCTGTAATAGACAGTCTCTAGGATGCTGCACTGAAAACCTTTTTGAATTGAAATTTCAAATGTTTCCTCTGGTTCAGGATGGCCACATGAGATGCTTTATTCTTAAAGGAGGCACCTACAGTGGTATCACCAAGGTTAATAAAATACTGATTTTGAAACCCTTGCTGTATTAGATTGAAAATCATGAATCATTTTATATAGCATCACTGTTGTAATAGCTGTATTTGTGTGGGGTTTTTAGCTTACTCAGTGGACTTTTCCAGCTATGTTCCAAATCAGAATTATTAGAATATTCTCATAGTATTAGAGAAATATCGGAATACTTATATATTATTTATCACAACTGCCTCTATTAAGAATAAAAATACACTAAGGTATGAATGTAGCAATACAATATATATCTGTAAACTACCATGGTGAGTCACCTGTCACCCCTGGAGGAGTTTGGGCCTCCCTCAAAGGCTTTGCTGTTTTTTGATTTCACATCTAATCCAAAGGAATGAATTGTTTTGGTTTTGTGCATCAAAGAAAGGGAGAGGACAGAAGTATTTGTAAGATATAGATGGAAGCTCAGAAATCTGTAAAGCTATCGAGCATTTATGGTATTCATGCTTTAGAGCAATGCTGATGGGCAGCTTGCTGCTTTGGGACAGGTTGCATCTACTTTTATTCTTGTTGGCTCCTTTTTTAACTGCCCAGCCCTAATCAGAGTTGAAGTCCCCAGGGAATTCTGGTGTATTGAATGTATTCATGTATTCAATGAAAATAACATATGACTGTCGCAATGACCTGAAAGCAAAGGTCTTATTAAATTGCCTATCAATATAACCCTTGCACAAGAAATCAGAGGGAAAATGAGATCTAATCCAAAATTGCAGAATTTTAAAGTTAATTAGTGAAATCAACAAAAACTAATTAATAAATAACTTTCTCAACAGAAGCTGTTTGAATCATTGTAAGAGCCATAAATGAAACACAAGAAAATAAATAAACACAAATTCAGAAACATTTTTTTAAAAAGTTTTTAGCACATATCAATGGGCAGGACATGTCCCTAAATTATTTTTCCTACCCTAATTGTTCTATTGTTTCACATAAGCCATCTTGAAGCAGGCCTGACTTCTGAAAGATTTCCGAAATAAAAGAAATTATTTAGTGAGCAGAGGGAATCTCAATATGTACTTCTGTAGGGACATGAGCATACTTGATGGAAAGAAGGAATTAATTGATAAGGCATTCAACTATAATGGCTATATGATATAAGAAGCTCACACAAAACAGAAAAACCCTATTACCATGTTAGGCTTGCACAAAGCTAGCATAACAAATGTGTAAGAAACAGTACACTGCTATCCACCTGATTTGCTAGAACTGCAGTCATATGCCTCCATCTGACCCAGCCTGTATTTCAGGTTAATCTGTAATTAGGCCCAGCACTAATGACCGTGGAACCAAGGGCTAAGTGCACAGTTCTACGACACATTCCTTTTGCAACAAGGCTGAGTGTGCCAGCACGACTATTTATAGGGTTGCACTGCACACTGCAAATTACTAAACACTGACAAGTTAAAACCAAAGTTTTTCTGTGGAGGATTGAATTTTTTTAACATGTCTTCATTTCTACAGCTGAGAGTGGCTAGCTGCAGAGGAAGGAGAGCTGAAGTGAAATGTTAGCTTTGCTGGGATTATACCCTCATTCCCATGCCAGGTTAAACCTTGTGGCTGCAAAATTATGCCCTGTGAGCATAAGTTAAAGTCACCCTCAGACAGCTCAGAACTACATAAGCAGAAAGGATAGATGAAGCACCTAGGGCCATAAAACCATTTTTACATATTCCTCTGCTAGTCAGTGCTGATCCTCAGTCAGCCCTCACAGTGGGAGCTAATATTTTAGCTACACTATAGCTAAGTGTGGTTATAGATTGACAGTTTTGGGGAATACAGATAATGGAAGGTTCTGTTTCCATTTATCAAATGTAAAGTTCAAACAATGGCAGATAGGTATTTCTAATCTTCCTCCAAAAGCAACACCCCCCAGTTTAGCAGTGATTAAACTAGCACCTTCTCCCTGCTCTTCCAGAATGAGGAATTCCCAGCCTACTGAAATAAAGTCTATTCTAAAAGGGTTTGAAAAGAACATTACACAGCAAATGACAGGAAAGAGCAGCTCAGCAAAAAGGTATCTGAGCTGCCTATACACTTTAGCCTATTAAGAGAAGAGGTCCTTGTCTTCCAATTGCAAATGGCCACTTCTTCCTTGGAGCCAGGACTCGTGCTTGAAGGGCATCAGACTAACTGATGTAGAGTGGGAGAGAGAAGGGAGGGGAAGAAGGAGAAGAAAAGGACAAATCTAACCTGACTTCTTGTGGTTTCATGTGAGCACAAGCAATGATGCACAAGAGGAAGAAATGTGGTGCTGAAAGACTGAGAGAGATGAGCTCATTTCGGTGCCTGCTAGATCAACTAGTGTCATAAAACTCTTGTTAGACCACAGCTCAGTGAATACTTTAGCAGCACAGGTCCATATTGCCTCATAGAGAAAAAAAGTCCCGCTTTCCATCACCTCACCTCTCTTTTTTATTACTTCTATGTGGTTCCCTGCCTCCCTCTGCTTGGCCATGCACTGAACTGAACTGGAGAATGGGTAAGGATGAAAATAATAAAACAGATTTTTAGTTATAGAAAAGCTTGCCTTTTTTCCTTTTTCTTTTTTTTTTTTTTCCATGTGTGGAGCTAGAGGTTGTGTCTGAGACATCGGCTGATAAACATTCACTTTGCTGGTCAAAGATGCTCCAGGCTTCCATACCACCTCTTTAGTTCAACTTGTTCAAATGTGGAGCTGAAACCAGATGGGACAACTTGTCTGGTTTAGAAATCATGGGGTTTTTTACTCTTGTAACACTGCTGGGGACACAGTGTGGGAACAAGAATAACCTTTGGTGTAAAATTGTCAGGCACTACTTGAATCAGTAAAGCAAACAAAATACTTTTCTCCAACAATGGCCTGAGGTCACTGCTTCAAATTACATTGATAAAAAAGGCTCATAAAGACAAATTATAAGAAAATATTAGTAAAGAAGACAATAATAGAAATTAGGCAAGAAAATCAGAAGCTCATTTTATACCTACTTTCTCTAAAAGAACTGAAAACAAATTAACTAGGGATAGAGCTTGAAGACTTAGGAAAAAGTAATTAAGTGCTGAATATGCGTTAAATGGTATTATATTTCAGCTACGGCTGTTGCCTAGATAGTTCTTCATGACATAAGACTCAGTCTTCTACAGTTTACTGATTTACTTAAGCTGTAAACTTTGTGTAATAGAGGGAGTGTTAAATGCAGATGGTTTCATGTCTTATTAACTATCTATGAATTATCTGATTTTTTCATAGTGTTCAAGAAGTTAAAAAGCAAAAGCTACCTTCTTAAATACCTAAAACAAAGGTTTGCAACTATAACTTCTGCACCTAGATTTGAAAGTCTTGCAAAAAAAAAGAAAAAAAATGCTAACAAAGCAGAACTAGTCTGCAAAATGTCTGGAAAAAATATTAAATACAAAACAGATGTTCATAGAACATAGAATAGTTTAGGTTGGAAGGGACTTTAAAGACCATTTATTTTCAACCCCTGTCATGGCGGAGTCACCTCCCCCTCAACCACATTGCTCTGAGCCCCATTAAACCTGGCCTTGAACACTTCCAGGGATGGGGCACCCACAGCTTCTCTGGGTAACCTGTGCTGTGGAATCCCCACCCTCACAGGGAAGAATTTCTCCCTAATACTTAATGTAAACCTGCCCGCTTTCAGTTCAAAGCCATTCCCCCTTGTCCTGTAGCACTATGCCCTTGTCAAAAGTGCCTCTCCCGCTCTCTTGTAGCCCCTTTAGGCAATGGAAGGGACTCAAAGCTCTCCACAATGCCTTCCCTTCTTCAGGCTAAACAACCCCAACTCTCTCAGCAGAGAGGAAAGAAGGTGCTCTGGCCCTTTAGCACCTTTATGGCCTCCTCTGGAATCAGTCCATGTCCTTCACATGTTGAGGGCTCCATAATTAGAGGCATTCTCTGCAATGTAAATTGGCTTAGGACATTATGAACTTACTGAATAAAAATACCTCTTTATTATTAGCATTCCCCATTTTCCATCCAGTTTGACTTCTCTTGATATCACTGAAGGGAACAAGCTTCTGAAATTATGTGTACCAGATCACTTACCCAGCCACTCTCACAAATACCTTGCTGTTGTCTCTTGCAAGGTTCAAGATACTTACTGGCATCCCTAAAGATCATTTAGGTGACCTTCTGCTACCAAGCAAGTCCATTTGCACTTTACCTTGGTATCTGGCACATCTTATCAGGTAGGACTCCTTTGCTTCTTTGGTTGTCTTATCAGACATTCCCATGTTGACTGATCTTTAAGATTTTCATTGGAAAGCAGATTATAAGAGACCTCATTAACTGTATCTTGTGGAATCATGGCACCATTAGGATGAATAACACCACAGAAATACAGCAAGCTTTGAGGTGCAAGGGGAACAGTCACTCACCAGTCTTTAAAGCAAATATTAGGTCATCAAACTCTTGTGATTCCTCATCAGCAACCAATGAGCTGGTACTGAATCCTCCGGAAGGGTGGAAAACATTACCATTTTGTGGACTCTGCTTAAATGCAGCACTAGCTTGACCAGCAGGCTGCAAGGATGCCCTCTCCCAGTCTGCAGGCACCTGCAGAGTTTAAAAAGACACAGAAATGCAGTAATCATCAAAACTATTGTATAGAAACTGGAAACTATGACCAGAGCTGAAGTGAAGACCAAGAGATCTTGGAACCAGCTATTCTGTCACTTCTATAATGAACCAGGAAGCCTTTTTTACCTTTTAAATGAATTTTATAAATATATATACACATACATACATACATACATACACACACACATACATACATATCTATAGCTATCTTTCTATCTATTTACATATATCTATCTCTCTTTTCCTTTTTCTCGCCTTCCCTTCCGTACTGGGTTTGCATGGCAAATTTGCTAGTGGGGGGTACAGGAGGGTCTGTTGGGGTGGTTTCTGTGAGAAGCTGCTGAAAGCTTTCTCCATGCCTGGTAGAGCAATCCCTGGCAGCTCCAATGATGGATCCCCTGCCAAATCTGGGCCAATTAGAAATGGTGGTAATGCCTCTGTGATAATATATTTAAGAAGAAGAACAAAAAACCAATTATTGTGCAGATGCAACTGTGGCAAGAGAAGAGCAGGGTGAGAGTTTGTGAGAGGAAAAACTCTGCAGACACTAAGGCCACTGAAGAAGGAGGGGGAGGAGGTGCTCCAGGTGCCAGAGCTGAGATTCCTCTGCAGCCTGTGGTGCAGTCCATGTGAAGCAGCTGTGCCTCTGCAGCCCTTGAATCTGTTTTGCCTGTGATGATGTTTAATGAATAATGTCTCCCAGTCCTGAACTCATGAACCCTTTATTATATTTTCTCTCCCCTGTCCAGTTGCAGAGGGGAGTGAGAGAGACACTTTAGTGGGTGCCTGGCATCCAGTCAGGGTAAACACAGTACACCTTCCCTTCCCTTTTCCCTTTTCCCTTTTCCATTTCCTTCCTCTCCCTTCTCCATTCCATTCCATTCCATTCCATTCCATTCCATTCCAATTTTATTCTAACTTTTTTGCAATTTCTAGAAGTTTTGGACATTGTAACTTTGAGAAATTAATTACTTAAAAGTCATCTAAGACTTATAGTAAGCTGAAAGAATTACCCTGATATTTTTATTCCTCATGACTCACTTTTGATGCTGTAACCAACCTCTACAATAAACTGGAGACTCAAGCATGAAAGGGGAAATTCTCTAGGTGAGATGTTATCAGGGCACAGTGAGTTCCAAGAATATCATGGATAAAGACAATGATTTTTATCATTAAAATAAATGAAAAAAAAGCTCCCCCTCCCCAAAGCCAAGCATGTAGCATCTCATTCCTGTGTATTACATGTCAGAACTAATGCTGAAATCTCCAGATACATTTCAATAATCAAGTCAATGATTATAGAGCACCATAGAGCACTCTTACCTCTTCCATAGCACTGATGAGGTTCTGCGTGGACTTGCTGATCTCTCCTCCCACTGCTGGCAGACCACTGCCATGTGTGAAAAATGCTGATCCTGGAGCTGTATGCCCATTCATGTCTACAGTGTAACTTGCTTTCACAGGACAGCAAAGTTGGTTGTGCAGGATAAAATATACCACAAAGACATAAAGACCCTTAAACAGAGATTGAAAGAGAACATCAGCCTGTGAAATGCAGGGAGCTTGGATCAGAGCTTTCTGTGGAAAATAGTGGATGATATCACTGTCCATCAGAGATCTAAAAGTTACAGTTCATATACTGAGTTCTCCAGCTAAAACACACTTATTATTATTATATAATGAAAATTATTATTTGGTTGAACCTACAGAGTTGCAAAGTAAAGCCACAACCCCAAAACCAACAAAACCGACTTAAGTTTCACAGTTGTCGTAACAGTAAAAATGAGGTTAAAGGCCTCCTTTATAATAATATTTGACTGCTGCTCCTTAGCCACAGTTCTTCATTCACTTACTGACTTGCTGTCTTTTTGCAATCCTACCTCATGCAAACTGCACTGCTGCTGTCACAGATACCGTAACTATAAATTAGATCCTCTGTGATATCCACTAATTTAGCTCTGGTTTTTATTTCTGTTTACAACAAAGGCTCTGCTGTATGCTTCTGCAGTTCTTCTTTAAAACTTGCTCATTTTGACCTTTATACTGAGCCAAGAAAAGTATTATAACCATGTCTTTTGTTTGTAAAGAAATACAGTAATTGAACTTCTCCATATGAAATCTTGCTTACATTAATTTTTAAGTTGCACTAATACTGAGGGAAAATAATCAACTCCAACTGAAAAATCAACCTGTTTAATAATTACTAAAGAAGGGGTTACCAAAATACCAAAATAGTACATAAAGAAGACTTCTGAATTCTTACCACTTACTGCAATACAACTACATTTACAATCTTTTTTTGTAATTCACATTGTTGTCTAGACTCCTGAAGCCAATTGTACTAAACAGAACAATTCATTTCAAAGGTATCTACTGGCATGGAAGTACTAACTGGGATTACAAATAGTAAGGAGTTTCATCTAATTATATTTGTGAATTCCTAACAAAAGGAATTTTGAAAATACTTGAAAAAGAGGAGACTGCAAATACCCAACAGCACTTCATGATACATAGATTGATAATTTCTATTGCCAAAATGATATGACAAAACCGTCTGATCACAAGTGACACATAACAGAAGCTAATGGGATTCAACAGGATTTCAATCTCAGCTGGTTGAACACTGGAAATACCCTCATACAGCTGCCATAAAACCATACAGCTCTGCATGTGATTTTTTTAAATAACAGACTACCAAGCAAAAGTGTTAAAAACAACTATTTTGAGAAAACATGTTCCCGCTTTTCCGGGTTATTGTTTATTTGGCATGACAACTCAGAGCAGTTCACTGAGACAAAACGTCCCAGTTTCTTTGTGATATGTGTAAATAAATACATTCCAAAAAATAGATGCAAACACATGTTTGAGACATGAAAAAGGAACCAAAATATCCTTTCATTCTACAAACAAATTCAAGGACTCTGATATAGGTAAAAAATAATGGGGCCAGCAAATTTATTTATTTTAATTTAAATTGCTTATTGGATGTGAAAAGGATAAAAATCCCAAGAAGAACAGATTATAATGACAATACAAAATCCAGAGTAGCCTCTGGCAGTTCAGTCTCTGAGGGCCTAGCCACAAAAGTTACATACACATTTCAAGTGGTTTTGTACTTTCCAAGAAAACCCATTAGCTGAAAATGCTGCACAGCCTTGTCTTTTGAAATTGCAGAGACTTAAGGCATTGGCATAAAAGGCCCATGAGAAGTCAATCTCCTGTGAAGACTCAAGTGTGAACACTCACTTTTCTAAAGCAAATAAACATGGAATAAAGTGTCACAATTATCTCCTTAACTTGCCCTTGTGTCCTCTCTGATGTAACTCTCTGCAGAGGTATGATGAGACAACTCCTCTGGGTGCTCCCATAGTAACCATAGGGACTCAGGGAGGTTTTAATACCTAAAGTCAGGAGACAGATAGCAGAACTCTCGCTGGACAGAGAATTCCTTGCTTGGCTGGACAAAGGATGGAACTTTCTTTCACCTATATCCCTCTCCAAATCTAGAATCTCAATAAGATAGTGCTCTGTAGATGTGAGCTTCTTTCTACCGTCACTGTGGTTTTGTTTGAAGAATCAAAAGCATTTTGTGGTCTTATTCTGACAATCCTGCGTCCCTTTTAGAAACCACCAGGAAGGAGGTCAGGAAGCCAAAACAAGTCAAATGGTCCTGCCCAAACAGCACTGAGTTGCAAAGACCATACCCATGAATATGTCATGCAGTAAATCATACTGATTTTTGTTTCTTTTCATGCCAGCAGCTATCAGGCTCTTTACTCTGAAAGAGCATGGGCAGCAGGCAGATATTCAGGTTGTGGCAGTGCAACCACAGCTTTCACAGTCTCAGTGGGTTTTCTCAAAAGCACCAGTCTGAGAACTGAACCAACCTTCTTCATGCTTTTGACTCCTTATGTTCCTTTTCACTTCAGCATTTAACACTGTAAAAATAGTCATAAATTGCTGTGAAAATTAGGCTGTTGGCATGCTAATATATGTTTCTCTTTGTTTATCACATAAAGAACTCTAGCCAACTTGGAACTACCACACTTTTTCAGAGACACACAGACCTTGTCCTTGATGGTTGGACTAAGCAGGAAATGCAGAGAATAGTCAATTTCTGCTGACAGGCCTGCCGGAAACCTACACCCCCTAAAAGGACTGAAAAGAGTTTGGTCAGGGTGTAGATATTAGTAACACAGGCAATGACATCTCTGTTAAAATTGTGGGAAATATTATCTTTTTATTCTTGGATCAAAAAAACCTAACCTAAACTCAAAAACTCAAACCCCAAAATCTCCTAGTGCCAGTAACCTCGGCTGTTGCATATAAAATTGAGAGCCATGCTCCTCAACTCATAAGCATGTGCCAGGGTGCCAGGAGAATCTCTTGGGTCCCAGAGTGCAATGACTAACTGATAATCTGACAGCTTGACCTGGGCTCCATGGAAGCAGAGTGAACAACTAAGCTAAAGAATTGGGACTCTGGAGGATTTAAGAGTAATGCTACATAAATTCTGTGCACTGGGCCCACAGGACTACCTACAAAACATTTAACCCGGTTTCATTTATGGTTACATTATTACAGTAGTGTTAGTACAATGTGACAGCAAAAGGTAAGAGAAAAAAGTCGTGGTAATGTTTTTCTAATCAAAGAAGGTGAGACCTACATCAAGCAGACAATTAGGTTGTCCCAAAGGAGGGAGCACAAACACACAACTAACATTTCTTCTCAAATGTGGTGTCTATTTGAAAAAAGCTTGCAAGAGACTACCTTCAAAGGCTGCTGCTTATTTTACTGACATTTGCTGATGGAAGACAATGAAGCTCTTACTATTTCATCTCAGCAAGCTAGTCTGGCTGGTTGACTCTTTTGTACTGTTATGTACAGGGAAAAGAGTATCCATATAAACACAAGTACAAGTGTCTAAAAGAAAGCCCACATGGAAAAGCTTGATGGGGTATTTTTGTTCAGCGGGAGCAACCTCAGTACTAGGTTATGCCAGTTAGTTCACCTTACAAGAGGCAGTTATGCAAAAGGCAGTGGGACATGACAGAATGAGAGAGAGTGGTCCTAAGCTGAAATGGGAAAGGTCCCAACTGGATATGAGGGGGTAATTAAGCACTGGAACAACATGCCCAAAGAGACTAGGGAAATTTCTCTATAGAAACAGAAGGGAGGTTTTTCTGGTATAAATGTACAAAATATCATTGGTGAAAGGGTTTTGTTCATGCATGTGTGTGAGGGAGATTCTCGTATGCAACAGATTGATTTGTTTATTCTGAGGGGCAGCTGCAGGAAGCTAGTAAATTAAGGACAGACTTCCATAGCTGTCAGTAAAACGACAGAATACATTAACATGTTTTACACCTCATGAGATCCCATGCAGAACTGGAGGACTGATCTACAGATAACCTTCACTGCACACTGACACCCAGAGTCTCTCTGTCTCTTTGTCCTCTAACTCTGTGTCTTCCAACTTACTGTGCTGACACTACAGTATGTCTAAATTTGAAAACTGAGCTAATTCTGTTGCTGTAATGAGAAAGGATAAAACAGACTGCAGACAATCAACAAATCTTTTCATCATCTCCTTTTTACATATAGAGAGAAAAACAAGATGCCTACTGTATCACGATTTTATTCTTGTTCTGATAAACACAAACAAACTAAGGCATTATACTTATTTTTTAAGCTAATATATACCATACTTCTCCCACAAATATTTTTAACCATGTCTGAGATACCCTACCCTGAAATTGTAGAACCTGTTTTTCAAGGAGAAGTGCATTCAGACACCATTATCTGTTTCAGAGGAATGGCATTTCTCCATATGAAACTAAAGTATCTTAAGAGGACTTTTGTGAAAGAAAAGTAATTTCATCACTCCATTTTAGCAGTTCCTCAACCTGTTTCTGGCTATGTATTAGCACTAACAAAACACACACGGACTCTACGGAGACACTCTTTGAGTTCCTAATTTAATTTGGAAAATTTTGTTTGTTAACTATTGATGCCTTTTCCTGGTCTTAAAAATTAAAACCAAAACGTGGCTTATGGGGAAAAGGGGTTTTTACATCAGTATATATTTCAGGATCCTGGGGTACAGCACTTGGTCCAGGTGGAATGCCCTGAAAATGCATGCACTCCCACCACACAGAAATACACACAATTATAGGCCTTGCAAAATTAACTTATCTATTAAAGATTTCTCAATGAGGAACTCTGAGGAACTTTTTCCCCTTGACGGGCCTCTCTTAGTTCACAAAAATGTGTTTTGGAGAGGACTTTGGAGTCTGGGGCTTCTAGACTATTTGGTCTCTTGTTTCAACAGTACAGTGGGTCTCAGCTAAGTTACCAGACTTGGAAAGTTACAAGTATGTAGGTTAAAAGCACTAAGAATACATAAAGCTATGTAAAAGAGTATGTAAGAGGGGTATAAAAGAAAAAGAAAAAAATCATTCTGGTATCACTATCATCACACGACTATATCACTAAAAGTTACTTTTACAAAGGAGAATATTTAAAGCAAAATCAAGGCTCCTGAAGAAAGCTGACCTCTTGGTCAGACCACAAAAAGACCTCAGTTACCAGAAATGTTTCATTCTGATCCTTATAACACAGTGGCTAAAAAACTCTATTTTTTTACAGTTACACCTTTATTCATGCCAGTTGGTAAGAACATCCCAATAAAGCACATAAATGTATCTTTGACAATAGAAGAGTTGTCCATTTGTGCTAATTTACTCTTGGCAAGCAGTCCTAGGAAGTCCTTTCCTTCTTAATTTACTGGTCACACTTTTCTTTCTGGGTGGCTGTCAATGGTTAGGGGTACTGCTGCCACTTCTGGTCTCAATGCCTTGGCTGATTTCTTGTGAACTTCCCTAGGGTTTTCATTAATTTACAGGAAGTTCTTACATTGTTTTCCATCACCGGCTGGTCAAAGGCTGCTGTGGATTAACCCTGATTTACATAACAAGTGCCTACTTCTTTTGGGAAAATTACCAATCTGATTAATACAAATAAACTGCATGTTTCACTAAATTCAAAAGATAGTCTCTACACAGCAAAAAATTACTCACAAAATTTAAGGAATCATATTCAAGAAATCAGTGCCACTGTACAATGCATGACATAAATTTGTTAATTAATGTGGGAGATGGCAGACTTGCTGTGGCTCTGCCTTGGAGATAAAGAGGATTGCACAATAGCCCTGACCAGACACCTAGATAAGAAGTAAACTTTTTAATTACGGCGAGGAAAAACAGGCCCACAATTCTTCGGGAGATTTTATGTAGATCTGTTGGAACCCCCATCATTGGCTCGTACCCCCTCACATCCACCTCTGTATCCCTATAAGAACCCCTATATTCTCCCCAGACACCGGGGATCTCCTGTCCCTGGCCTCCCTTCGCTGGGTACTTCGCCATAAAGCTACACCTGCAGAACACCACGCGGGTCCCTCTCTCTCTCCTCCCAGAGCCAGCTTGGGGCAGCCTCGCAGGGCCAAGAGGTGAAATCACTGAGAGCTGAAATCACTAAAGAGCTGACTGCCTCCAAAGGCAATCACCCCCTGCAGAGGTACCCAGCAGACGAGGGAGCGCCGCTGACCCCCTGGAAGGCTTTCTCCAAGGAGATTTCCTCTCTGGGGTGGTCCCGGCTATCCTGGGCCTGAGCTACAGGGCCCCAACCCGGCTGCCACATTAAATTAACATCTTTCTTAATAATTTTTGGATTAGTTGTGGAACTGTTATACATGCAGTAATATTTATACATACAGTAGGTATTTATACATGTAGTAGTATTAATAATATGAGCCAAGTGGCAAACACAAAACATGTAATTCTCTATTTCTTTCTGCAACGAATGCTTTCCTTCCTTTCCTGCTTCCCTTCTTTACTTGTTTTCAGAGATAATTATGATAAATTGCAGGCATGGCATTTTCATATGCAATCTTTAATGTACATTTTATTTTGTCATTATCATCTTCAACCTTCATATTTTATTTTGAGAGCAGTGTGAAGATTTTTTAATATTGTTATCATGACAGAAATATCATCTTAGTCATATGATACATCTTAAGCCATCACTTAACCTCTTCCACTCATGGCTCTTCAGGAAGAATAACCTTTGAAATATAAATCAGACTCTTGGTTTAAATGTGATTCTTTTTCTTAGCATTCAAAGTGATAGTTGTAGAACCCGGTCTGTAGCAGTGCAACCCCATCAGCTGGTGATCACACTTAGTAAGTCGACTTTGGACCTGCTGTGCATAAAGTGTTTGACTGTTTCTTTGTCGTTAAGCACCAGTTTTGATGACACCATTGTAATTCTTATCAATCGCGCAATTTATCTTATCACAGTTTCTATTGGGAACGTTTACTTCTTATCTACACTTATGCTTCCTGAGACATTTACACCCCATTTTGCTCTGTAGCAAACAGAGCAAAATGTCAGTTACAGGTGAAGACCTAAAAATTCAAATCAAAAGCAAAAAAACAATAATAGATGTAATCAAGGATAAATAAATGTAATTCAGGACTGGAAAACTCATACCATATTGGCAAGCAACACTTGTTCAACCAGCCAACTGCCACCACACACACAAGAACAGAAGCCACCTTGAAAAATGGAATGAAGAAAAGTAATCATTCATATATCTATCATTAAATTTAAAATGCATTTACAGGTCTGCCTTGAGATATACTTATTTTGAGTGCTTTCATTTTATGGTAAAGTTTTAATTCCGTAAATAAACAGGCTACAGGTATATTCTGTAGTAATGAAAAAAACACTATGCTTTCAGCATCTTGAACAAATTTTACTAACACTAATGTAACATCTGAAACTTTAGTCTAAACTGCCAAGTTTCTCTTTATCCAGAGCTACCTATGCTAACATCATGCTGAATCGTGCAACTTCTACTCAAAGCCAAAGCCATAAATTCCTTTTTGGCAAACTGCACTCAGCTCAGATTTAGTCTAACTTGGCTAAGGCTTACCTGACACGTTCACACACTTTGGCGCATCTTTAAAAAGCAGATTTGCTTGGATACTCAGGATTCAGTATAAATATTTTGCATAGCTCTAAGCATACTTGTAACTACTCCCACACAACTGCCATTTTTACCCCTTTCAGCACCATAAGTGGTGGAAAAGGTTTTAGGGGGTTTTATTTTGGTTTATTTTGTTGGGGTTTCGGGGCTTTTTTTGGTCAGTTGTTGTTGTTTGTTTTAAGGGCACAGATTCAACATTAAAAGAGAGGTGTTAAGCTTGAAAATGCACTGAAAATACAGATGGTTAGCCGAACTTGCCAAATGTGCAGATTAAGCTAGAATAAGATTCTGTCACTTCCTTCCAATGCAGTCATCTCGGAAATATGAAGAAAGCCCTCTATTTGTATTTCAGCTTAGCTGAGAAGTAAAGAAATACTGAGTCAAACACCAATGGTACAAACTTGGGCAAGGTGGAGGGCAAACATGGGAGAGCAGCACGCAGAAGCAGCTTGCAACTCTCCCTGCAGCTCTGGCTGCAGACACTCGTTACAGAGCTCTCTGAGATTCAGGAAATCTCAGCAACCACAAATGGTGGCAGGACATCAAGAACAAACAAGTGCAGACAAAGCAGACTGGCACCCCATCATTCCCCATCTCTGCCCCAATTCTTAGCATGTGGATTTTTTCCCCCTCTGCCTTTTTTTTTTATTTTTCTTTCCTGCACAGGCAACATAAACTGGAGACAGCATCCTCTGAAGTTGTCTTTGCATTAGGTTCTTCTTGTGCTTTATCCTAAGAGGAGGACCATTTTGGTAGCAGAAAGCAGCCAGACCATATACCAATGAAAAACAGACTACTTGTCCTAACACACTAAAAAAGAACAAACAGGAAGACCAAACTCAATAAGGCTATCCTTAGATATTCTTCAGCTCCTAGAAATATCAGATGTCATGGGGTTTCACATGTGCTTAATAAAATTTTTCAAACATTTTCCTTCATACTTGCTTTCCATGATAAACATTTATAACCAAACCTACATTTTAGATCACACCTTACAATCTAAGCCTACTACTGCTTTTATTTCTTTCTCAGAGAAGAAAAGGTGAAAAAGGATGAAAAAGCCTTTGTAACCTCTGCTCCTAGCTCAAGAGATTCCCTAAGTCTCAGAAGAGTTAATTCTCTAGTTATATCTGAAAGCAAGTTGAAAACTCAAAAGAGAAGTTAGAAATTGAAAGAATTACATTCAAAGACCATACAAGCTACAGTCACTGTGCACAGTCCAAAAAAGAGCTATTCCTGCAGCACATTATTATTTTTATTGTTATTATTTGTTAAAGCAGTAATTTCTATTTATGTGTATTAATGACTAATTCACAGAGATAAAAGAAACAGGGAATAGAAAACAGGCATTTACTGACTGGAGGAGTCAAAAGACAGACGGTAACTTTGTGTTTATTGCCAAACTCTTACATGAGAAAATGTAAGAGTAAAATGTAAAATGTAATTTCTTACTACAGAAAATCTCAAAGTTAAGCTAGAAGTTATTGTTATAACAACATTTTTACCATTTAAGGAATACTTTCAGTGTCATAATCTCTCTTATGCCTATTGTTGTCTCTTTGATTCTTGCTACTCTGACTGACAAATTGGATAAACTATTTATTCAGGAACATTTCAGTGCAATACCATAAAAAGTTGTAACAATTCTGCAATTCTGCAACTTCAGAAGCCATAAATGGAAGAAACCTTCAAAAAAACTCTGTCTTGGATGGAACCAAAGGGTTGTAGGTAACTGGCATAATTATTTGTCATATCTTCTGCTTGGGTGTTTTAGGACAAGACTGATGGGAATAGGGTATTCGTGTACTCTGTAACTATTTGGAAAACCTTGTGGAGATGCTGCAGCCAGTTAAAGAGCTGCAGACATACAAGGCTGTAAGAACCCAACAAAGTCTCACCATCTTCAACCATCCCTTAGTTAAAACTGATCCCAGCAAATAGTTTACAATGACTTTTTAATGCTTTTTAAATCTAGAATAACACATGTGTAAGTTATTATGAGAAGCAATTTTGCCAGACAACTGACTGTCTCAGAACTAGAAGTCTTGTACAGCAGGCTTTGCTGTTAAGTGATATTCATGGGAACTGTCAGCAGTTTATACTCCCTACTTCCCTTGATTTTTATGAAAAATCCTACAGATATTTACTGTCTTTCAACAGATTCAGGGACAGCAGAAGACAAGTCTTATAAAGCAGGAATATAAAACTGTTTTGGTTAGGGATGCTCCTCAAGAAAAGGGAAATGTGTGCAAAAATGAGGCCAAAGACTAGATGTCCTTCCATATCCGACAAGTAGGTGAACAAAAGTAGATAGAGGTGTAATTTGGCTCTGACACTGAAATCACTCACTTCCTGGCTTGAGATAATAAGCCTGCAGTCTGTGCAAGGAGAGAATAAAATGTACCTCAAGAGAGTGCTTGAGATCTCTTTTCACAGGGACTGCTACTCAGAGTAACATAAAAAAGTCATACTAAATATGGATTTGATCACAGAATCATACAATGTTAAGGCTTTGGAATACATCTTATAGATCATCTAGTCCCGACCCCAGCTGCCATGGACAGGGATACCTCTCATTAGACCAGATTGCTCAAGGACTTATCCAAACTGGCCTTGAACAGCATCAGGGTTGGGGCATCCACAACCTCCCTAAACAACCTGTTCCTGTACATCATCATCCTCACAGTGAAAGATTTCTTCCTGATGTGTGACCTAAATTTCCCCTCTTTCAGTTTGTACCCATTACTCCTTGTCCTATCACTACAGTTCCTGATAAAGGATCCCTCTCCAGCTTTCCAGTAGGCCCCCTTCAGTTACTGCCAGGTTGCCAGGAGGTCTCTACACAACCTTCTCTTCTCCAGGCTGAACAGTCTCAGCCTTCTCAACCTCTCTTCTTAGGGGAGATGCTCCACTCCTCTTATCAACTTCTTGGCCCTCCTCTGGGCTTGCTCCAACAGTTCCACCTCCTCCTTCTGTTGGGAGACCAGAACTGTACACAGCACTCCAGATGGGGTCCCACGAGAGCAGAGCAGAGGGGCAGAAGCACCTCCTTTGCCCTGCTGGCCAAGCTCCTTCGGGTGCAGCCCAGAACACGTTTGGCTCGCTGGGCTGTGAGCGCACACTGCCAGCTCCTGTTGAGTTTTTCATCAACCATCACCACCAAGTCTTTCT
>VZRF01014345.1:98905-116217 GCA_013396875.1 Vireo altiloquus | reverse complement strand
CCGAACTTTGCCACAAAGTAGCTCTACCCATAGTCATCAAAAGACAGTGTAAGTCATGAAATATGTATCAAAACTGGTGGTTCTTCTTGCACTTGGAAAACAAGAAGTTGCCTTCCTTCATTAAAATTCTCTGCAATGGCTCAATGCCAGAAATTACCTAAAACATGTTTGAAGCACTTAACAGAAGAATTTGGATATGACCTGCTCTGTGACCCATTTCTGCTATCTGTGGAGCATTTCTTCAAAGGAGGAAGGAAAATATTATAGGAACTGTTGAAGGATGGACTTTCACATGTTTTTAAGAGCAATAAATTTCTCAGCTGTTTTTTGTTGGTTTGTTTGTTTGGGGTTTAGTTTGGTTTGGTTTGGTTTTTTTTTTAATTTTAGCTTATATTTTCCTATTGCTGAACATAGAATATATGTTCTTCTGAGGTCTGCTTTGTGTGAGGGCTGTAGATTACTATCTATTCTTTTCCAGCACTTTTCTACGGCAATAACTGCTGGCTCTGCAGGATCATGTTTTCTCACTGCAAAATCATCCAAAGTGTTTGGCAGAGCTGTCTAGGCTGCACGGCAAGTCCAGTGCAGAGCAAACACAGACAGTTGCCAGCTGCAGAGCTGCAGGTTGGGCCAAGAGGAGAGTGCATGGCTCTAACAGGTGCTTCTCTAGTTTTCTGTTTTTTTTTTTTTTTTTTTTTTTTTTTTTTTACTTTAGTACATTTTGACTTTGTCTTCCTTGGCACTTTTTTGTTCTGAGAGGCAACTACCAGTTCTGCCATTATCTCCACCACTCAGAGCTGGGAGAAAACTCCAGCCTCGTCCTCCCTGCACATATGAACCCAGGCAACACTGGCTCTGCCTGCTGAGCAGGGCCAACACAGAGAGGTGAGCCCCACAGGCCAGGAGGTACTTACAGGTCAGACCTGATGGGGAACACCAACCTAATTGGACTTCCACGTCCAGAATGTGCATGTTCAGATGTTTGCAGAAGCATTTTGGCTCCTCACCAAAGTTAGCAGAGGAGATGGGCTGATAAGCAAGTAATGAAAAGCCTGGTGAGAGGTAAAATCAATCTCCTGAGGGAATTTGTAAGAAATTCTGAATTGAGACAGGGAAACTTTGCCAGGCAGGTGGATTTTGAAGCATTTTATGTTAAGCAAATTAAACATAGATCTATTTAAAACCCAGGGATATAGGGAAGTACTTGTAACTGGTGTGGCAGTGTCATTTAATGTATTTAATAATTACAATAATTCATGTAATTTAATATATGCAGAAATTTGTAGAGTGGTGTTCAACATCCCATTCCAGGGAGGACACTGGGAATGGAAAGAACATGAGCATGCTTCTTATACTGGGCACAATGTCTCCACCACCAACACCAGGAGGGTGGTCTTTGACGGAGGCTCCCAGTCTAATGTAATACAGTGACACTCCTAAAACCAGCCAAGCCAGTTTCTCCAAGGCCTCTCTGTGTAAAACCATAGCCTCTCTCTCCACATACCCACCTTTTGCCTCACAGTCAGTCCATGTTTCTCCTTAGGAGTCTTTCAAAGCTACAACAGCTTATGAGGGCTTTTTAAGGTGGTGTTTGTGCTGACTAAGACGTAATATTATAAATAGATTATAAATAGATATATATAANAAATATTTTCAAATATTTATATATTAATTTGTATTTACCTGTAATTATACAGTATACATAGTTATACAGTTTTGTACATATTATGTAGAAAACTGTACAACTATGTTTCTGTAAAGATAATTTAATATCTTAAAGTAGGCACAAGGCACAATTATTCTCTGAACACTCAGCTAAAATGCAAGTTATAACATTCAGATGATTCTCCACCCTAGATGTTAGGTAACTCAGCTGCACACAGCCTTCCTCTGAATTCAGACACAGAATTCCTCAAAGCATATGCATTCAGTTACTTGCAACTGCACTCACTACATTAGATTAAGGTTCACGTACAATGAATAACTAGACACAAAACTAAAGGTTAAATTAGACACAAAATTACATTACCAGAAGTAAAATTTGTGCCAAAGGTGATAACACTGGTCTCCTTCCTCAAATTTTATCTATTACAAATAATTTTTACAAACTAAGCTAAACCTTATCAGCGAAGTGGCTAACAGGATGCAAATGCTCTTTGTCAATGAAAATGAGGGTGCCTATCTAAAAAGAGACATTTCTAGGAAGAGGGTCTTTATGTACATTGACCTGAAAATCATTCATCTGACAGCTCCTTCTACTTTCTATTGTTACAGGTATTTAACACCCCAGTAGAACTAAATTTGGGTTCTATTTAGAAAATACAATCCATTCCAAAAATAAAGTACTTGAGGCAATACAGACTGAGAGATTGGTGGTAATGTGGTTTAATAAATTAAGAACACACCTGAAAGGAGTAGGAGCCATTAAGTTTGCTTCATATATCAGCAAGTATGTTGGCCCCAGAATAGTCTCTTATCTTCCCATGGCTTTCATTCCAGCCATATATAATGAGATGATAATATCCATCTCTGAAGATTGACAGGCTGGTCAGACAGACATTGCTACCTACAGGTGAACTTCAAAAAAAAGACAGTAAATAAAAACAAATTTAGTTTCTGCTTTTCATATATCATTTGTTTCCTACTGTGATGATTTGCACAAATGATTATTTGTGTGTTCTTTCAGATTTTTTTACTACATATAAACTCAAAATTTTTATTACATTAATGAAAATATTACATTTCCAAGTTTTTATTTTCCATATTTTCCAATTTTTGTAAATTTGTCTAAATACACCAAATTGTTATGTAGTTTTCTACAAACATATTTGCTGAGAGGCAAAACTACCAAAATTTTCATTAATTTAAATATTTCTAAAGTTCCCTAACCAACTCTAAAGAAACTTTCTCTGTGGATTTTCTTGTGTCCTCAAGGAAAGTAGGACACTTACATTGTTTTTCAAGGGACTGGTATAATAACTTCAGAAAAAATTTAGCACACACAATTAGATCTTGGTTCAAATACTTTTTAGACTATTTCTTAGAGTTTAGACTATGTCTTTAGGCAGTGATTCTTAAATAAACCTTCAAGTGGTCCAAAAATCTCATTGTGACTCCATGGCCTCACTTGTAGCTTTGTGAAGGACTTCTACACTGTACTTATCTGCAAAGACCCTATGGAAATGCGGATAGAAAGAATTTGTTTCTCCTTTTGAGACTCTCTATTTGTTAGGGAAAATGAAAAAACAAATAGCCAAAAAAATATTGGGATGAGCGTTTTCTGATTTTCTGTTTTCAATGAATGCAATGTCTAGATTTTATTTTTTTTAAATCCAGGCAGAAGGGGGCAAAGATGCATAAGGACAGTGTTGTATTCAGGATGCAATCTCAGAGCCTGAATACTGAAATGCTATATCAAGTGAAAGCAGGAACCTCACACGTTTCTGATGAAGCATGCTCTAGAATCACATTTCCCTCCTTACTGACCACATAAAAAGCCTTTGTAAATCAGTGTGATAAATTAGCCCCATGGTGAGGAGTGTGACTAACCCTTTTCTGTTCACTGAAGAAAATGAAACTAGAGAATTGTAAACAGATCTATAAATACATATTCCTTTTATGAAGTTAAAATTTCTGTCTCATATGTTGGCCCACTAGGCTAATAATGGGGGGAACAGAAAAGCTAGTGTGAAAATAACAAAGCTTTAAAGGAAAGCAGAAGTCTTCATGGTGAGTGTCCCATTTTGAGACAAATTCAGAGGAGAATATCCCCTGATAGAAAGCAGTTTGTAGTTACTCCTCCCCCAGCAGGTTTGGGAAAAGAAATATTTCCTCAGAGGAAAGTGAAGAAAAAAATTATTCATTTAACAAACACACCAGAAAATAATAATAAGACTAAATATTAAAATCTCTCGCTGTGGAGAGAAACCTGGAAAAGTTTAGAGTCCTTCTGGGTGTGGTTTCTCTCCTCCCCAGAGCTGGGTCTGCATGGGGGACTCCCCTGCAGGCCAGTGGAAGGTCTACCTGTTTTATTTTGTCCAGGTTAGCAGATAACTGTTTGGACAAGTATGATAACTTCAATACATCAAAACCAGATATTATTTATAAGGTTCTGATCTTTAATTGTAAAGCTGCTATCTAACTAACAGGCTTCTGGAGCCTGTTAAAAAAATAATCAAAACACAGTTACACTATAAGATGCAACTAAACCATTGTTGTAGCACAAAAAAATTTGCTGATGTATAGAAGACTCCCAGACTTATTTAATGGATTCTTTCTTCATTCTATTCCAAACCACTTTTGAATTAAAGACAAACTATTTTCATATCATGCCACTCTTCCAAAAAATCACTGTTTCTTTTGGCCAGCTACCTTCTCTTTAGTCCACACCAACACCTGGACAAGAGGATGCAGTCTTAAGCTGTGCCAGAGGAGTTATGGGTTGGATGTTAGAAAGAAGCTCTTCAGAGAAAGAGTGATGGGACACTGGAAGAGGCTGCCCAGGGAGGTGGTGGAGTCACCGTCCCTGGAGGTGTTTAAGACTGGACATGGCACTCAGTGCCATGGTCTAGTTGACAAGGTGGTATTAGGTCAAGAAGGAGATATCAAAGATCGTTTCCAACCTAGATGATTTTGTGATTCTTTAGAGGAAAGCACTTTTAAAAAGAATCCCTCAAAAAGTTTCTTTTAGGCTCATTTTGTCCTGTTTTGGACAACTTCTAATTCCTTATTTCCTAGGCTAGCAAAGTCATTATCAACTGTACTTAGAGAATTGCTCTGTCCTCACTGTAAAAGAAGCATTTGCAGTTTATGTACATGCAGATTAATACCAGAAATGCTTTTTTTTAAACTGCTATTAGGAAAAGATGCCAAATCCCATGGATGTTTTCAAGATGTTTTTAACTGTCTAGGTTAGAAAACTTGTGGAGTGGTCCATATTTTTTTGAAGTTTGGAACTCCTTCTGAACTCAGACTGATGGCTGTATGCAATAACCTTTTACATACATGAGAGAAGTTCTTTCATGCATTATTCTATATGGGCCATGTGTTTTGATGCTATAAGAACCAATCTGACTGGATTTTATCTTCTCCAATCAAACATTTGTCATAACCCTTCCTGTGCTCTTCTCTTGCCAATTCAAAAGTCATCAACAAATCATGGCTGTATGGTGGTGCCTTAACCCATATTCCTTCCACACTCATCAGATAGATGATGTTACAAAAAACCAAACAATTTCCAAAAGTGACACCTGTTTAAAATGTATTCTAAGTCAAGGATATAATAAAATATAAGGAGGCCTTTATGTTGCATACACTTCAGGGGAAAAAAAAAGTTAATTAAGTCAATCTTTACTGAATGCCAGTTATTTCAATGTTACTTCATTAAACACTTAATGTAATCTTAGCTTATCATGGTTTCTCCTAAAATTGCATGTTGTGAATATGTTGAGTAATAATAAAACTATGAGAGATAAAATCAGTAGAGCATTCATTCTTTCTGCAGTAGCTGCTTGAAGGCCATTAAAGATGTACACAAAATAAGGAAAATATTTTTTTTACATGAATTTTACAATCTCACAAAGAAGGCTTCATCTGTATTTATTGTGAAGAAAAGGAGAAAATATCCTTCTCATACAGGTGAAACGTCAGGCTTGTACAATATAGAGGGTTCTTCTGCAGGAAATGTGTGGGTGGAAGAAAAGTGAATGGTTCTTTTCCTAGAGGCTATTACAACATCATATGCATTTATTTAATTGAAAAATTCAGATCAGCCTCCATGAGGCAACAATGTTCAGCAGGAAGATATATATGCGCAGAGACCACTCTGTAGTGCTGAAACATAAGAAACTGAATCTACTGCTTCAAAGTCATTCCTAAAAACAGCTGAAGTCTTACTTAAACTTTCTTATCTACATAATCCCCAGATTTTTGAGGTTTATCAGTAGTTCTGTAATATTTGGTGCTTTCCTAAAAATGTGCTCAGTCCATGTAACTGGTGTCCATTTATCACAACAAATGAGTTGTGAATAAAGTTTACCACATGTCAAAACACAGAACCACAGAAAAACTGTCTGGATGGGATGTCTGAAGGTCATTCAGTAGACCCATAGGGTCAGTCCACTAATCAGGTCACTATATCCTTGTTTAGATGAATTTTAAAAGCCTACAACAGTGGAGATTCCAAACTTTCTTAGGGAAACAATTCCAGTTCTCTACTTCTTTCTCATGAATTTTTTCCTGATATCCAGTCTGAACCTCCCATGCCAAAGTTTTTTGGCCATGTACCCTTGTTGCTGTTACCTGGAGCTATGAAGAGAGTTGAGAGGAAGAGTATGACAATATAATATTTTAAACACCTCCCAAATATTTGCATGTTGGTATTATATTTTCCAGTGGTGTCTTCCTCACCTGACTAAATAAACCTAGCTCCTTCAAGCACTGTTCAAAGGACATGTGCTCCATCCAGACTTCCAACCACTGTGGTAGCCTTCTCCTGGACACCTACATTTTCTCCACGTCTCGTGAAATGCAGACTCAAAAACTGGATGGCTGTGTGGCTTCACTCTGAGTGTGGCAGGCATGATAACTCAATCTGCTGGATAAATTCCTTCTGGTGAAGCCTGGTATGTGCTTTACCGATTTTCCAAGAGGAATTTCATTTTCCCTAGTACTGTCAGTCCCCAGTTTCCTGAAGTTGTGCTTTGCCTTCCTAAAATTTGAGAGCAATGTTATCTTTCCTTGCTATCATGCTTATCCTCAGTCCAAAGCATTTTTGGATCAAGCCCTTTTAGCCCCATCAAGTAATGGTCTTAAAATGACAGTAAAGAATTTAGTAGTTTCAATTTAAAGGCAAAAAAATGAATTGATTCTACCTTATGTTTATACCAAGATACTTCTTTTACCTGAGTTATTGGAGAAGGAAAAAAGCTATTTATGGTGACAGAAAGAGATTGGTAGCAATGCAAAACAAAAGATGAGTGATTTGTTATACCAAACTATATACCCAACTATATACCAAACTTGATACCAAACTAACTTGGTTGTTATTTAATTCCTCACAGTAAGAAAAGTCAACTCATATTGACAGAGGTGGAAAATGAAAAGAACACACCTGATCCCAAGTCCTTTTCAGTGGATATGCTTCCACTGATTGCAGCAGTACTTGTTATAGTTGCATTTCTTACTTGTTATGTACTACATAATTCTGGCCATTACTAACACCTCCCAGGGAGAATGGTTAAAACTGCCTTTTCACCTTCTATTGCAAAAAATTGGTGTTAAGAGATCTTTCCTGAAATATATTAATAATGCCAAATTCTTCACGAATGGATGAAGGAACTTCATAGATGCTGAAAGATTCAAAATGTTATTTGATTACTGTATTTAGGTTTTTTTTTAAATATTATAGTCACATTTTTCTGTGTCACTGAAAAGTCTAAATGTTTTTTTCAGTGATCAGTTGAAAATCCAGTATATCAAAGCCCACTTCAGTACACCTTTTCACTATGTATTATTTAAACACATTATAAACACAGCTCTAAACACAAACTCTTCTGACATCAATTTCTTATGTATATTTAAGAGATATTCAGTTCTATCCTAACAATGCTTCCTATGTTTACTTGACACTGGCTGCTTTTTTCTTTGTTTTGTCTTCAGTCAAATAGACTATATAGATAAAATAGTCTATAAATTGATTTTGAGTCCATTATGTATGGACTTGAACAGCTAAATGGAATCTTACCATCATTTCATAAGTAATTACAGGAATAATTTGTTAGAGTATGTTTCAGGTGGTAACTAGGAACAGAGAGGACTCTTCTTTAAGAAAGAAGTCATAAACATAGATAAAGGGATATAAAATTTTTGCATTCTCTTGATTCAATGGATAATCAAGTCTCTTGGACAGCTTTGTATGTTTGCACAGCTACTATAATGCATACAAATGCTGCTGTCCAAGAAAGATTACAACCCAGAAGTTTAGCCGATGTCAAAAAGTGTGAAATCTCAAAAGTTACCAACTTTCTTTATTTGCTTTATTGTAGCCATTTTTACTTTAAAAAAATGCACATACTTAAAAAACTTTCAAGTTTAAGCCAACAGCTCTATGTTTACTATTGTCCTTACAGGTAAGAATCCAAGCCTCCAGAAACAGCTTTATTGAACAGATGTCAAAATACAGATGTCAGTTGCTTTGGATGTGTATTTTATTTTATGTCTGGGGTAGTATTTGAATTGTTTAGCCTGTGTTTAATTGTGTTTGGTTTATTCACTCAGCTGACAGAATATTTGGTTGGACTATATCTACTTGAACAAGCATATGTCCTTTTCTTGATATCCTCGATATAAGTTGTAGTTCACCTCATCTCTGAGATGAGGCATCACTATAAGGCCTTCATTGCCTTTTTTTTTGGCTTATTTGCAGTGTAGAATTACTTCTTGCAAAACCTGTATGCAGCCTTTTACAGCCTGCCACATTTACTCACATCTCATGTCTGTCTAGTACTGGATTTTGTTTAGTTTTATGTGGCTTTGATAATCTGAACCACTGCATGGGATCTTCTAGTCTACCTCTGACTCACCCAAATAGACACTTTCAGAAGATGTCACAAGACACGGAGAGTGAGCCTATTTACAGTAGTGGCCCTCTCTGTGCCCCTGGCTACATCCCCGAGTTGAATAGTATGTTCTAGGAAAAAATATTTCATTTGAGACTGGTACTGGCGTGAACTTTATAAACTGTGTACTTTTGTTTATAGAGTTTCCTGCATCATATAATGCAGCAACTTATGAAACAGTGTATCTTTTTCACTTTTTACTATCACAATATGTGGTGTTTTTGTAACTTTATTTTTCCTTCTAAAACTGTGTCATCTTGATTTCTCTTACTATATTTTCTATTGTTTCTTAAATAGGATACTCCTGATTATAATATTTGGGGACTTTTTGCTCACATACCTACTAGTTTTCTTTGATATCTTATCTCCTTTTCTACTCAAGCTAGCCTTTCCTCCCATTCTGGCTTGTCCCAGCTATTTTAATTATTTTAATTAATTATTTTAACTAATAAAGTTTGGTGAGCCTCATCTTCTCCAGTCAATGTCAGATTTGGATGTGCATTTGTTCACTTGTTTTCTGTATGGCCATATTTCTTGTTAAAGGCTTCTCAGGTAATTGTATCTGAGCTTCTGAATCTTCTCTCATTGCAATCTACTACAAATAAGTTGACTTTTAGAACTTTTTGTGAAATTTGTCTCTAAACTGAGACATTGTGTTAGGCAAGTCAGCCCATTTGTCCAGTTTGGAAAACCACCAATCAATTCTTACTTCCAGATTTTTCCTGTGCTTCCTGGGAAGAAGTATTTTGCATGTAACACTGAAGCTAATTACTAAGCTAATTAATGGGCATGACTTGTCTTGTATGCTCAAACACAGAACAGACAGACTTTTAACCCTTATCTGCATCATCCAAAACAAACACATCAGGATTTTTTGAATACTATCATTAATAATGAAATACCTACCAGCTGCCATTTATTTTTTCTTCTGATATAAAATTCCTGAAAAATTGAGGTTTTATACTGTTGATGCGTAATATCACAGTATTTAATAAGAGTAATGTTTTGATTCAAAATTACGTATTAAAAATTTAATTAATTTATTGCTGAGAGAGGAGAGTGGTGGGGTTTATCACAAAGAAACCGTGACTGGGGTACCTGTGGCATACCTAATACCTTGTGGTTTACACTGTAGATACACCGTAAGTTATAAAGATAGAGGATGGAAGTGTGTAGTGCAGTTTTCTGTAAAAACAGCCAGAGAAATATCTAGATTATACTAAGAAAGTTGGCTGCAGGGAATGGATCTGAAGCCTCATTTTAACTTCTTTGCAAACAGTGGGAAGAGATCTACCCACTGCCCTGAACTTAGGATCCATCAAATGCAAATATGCTGCTGTTGACATCAGCTACACAGATCAGAAACACTCCCCTAACTGCACGAAAAACATGGCGATAATTTAGATGTGTATAGCGCAAAAGAACTTGTGAAATCCCTGACATTTGAGAGAAGTACTTAAGATAGCAGCTTATTCTTTACTTTTTCTGATCCCAGAAAATATACATCTTGTGAATAAATCCACACTGACAATCATAAGTTAAGGAAAGAGGTAAATGTTTTTTTCTGTTTCATAAGGGAAAAAATGAGGAGCTGAGGCTTTTCACATAAGAGCAGTGGGTTATATTTGTGCATCACAGATGCTGTCTGGGTAGGACAATTACATGCATACTGCTAAGGAATTCAAAATACCAGATATCCCAAAGACCCTTCTTATTCTTTTTCTTTCATCATTTTCTAAATGTACTCTTTATTTTATAAATCAGCTATTGCCTTCCCATACAGCTATTTGCATGTTTATTTCTGAAGTTAGAGGGAAAGGGTTGCTTTTCCCCCGCCCCAGGCACTAGAATAGCTCATACTATAAACTTGTCTCTCATGGGAACCATTTCCTGCAGGAAGTGCTTGGAAACAATTTGTACTGAGTGGATAACTTCTCAAGCAAGTGTATTTCCTGGGAAATGCATGTCATAAAGCTAAACAAACACAATGGATAACATTGTGTGTCCTTTCAATCTCCTGTGTTGAATGTATTTGGACATACAACACATTTTACTGGGTCATGTTCTGCTTCATTACACAGTCCATAGCTCCTGAGCAGCAGGCAACCAGGCCTCTTGCTTCTCGTAAACTACTTCATGTCCTCTTTTCTGTCATGAAAAAACTCTTAATGAACAATGAATTGCTTTCCAGCTGTAACAGGGCTTGCTGTATAAGAGAAATGCTCATGAATAAATGGTAAACCCATCTTTTATCGCAGAAAAACTACCCCGTTTTAACAATCATCAATTCTGAGAGCTGACAAAGACATGAGAATAAGACACCAACAGAAGGCACTACAAAGACAGCTAGTTTCTATTGTTATCAATATGAAAATGTGTTATCCGCCATCAAGTCCCATTTCCTTTCCCAGTAACAAACAGATGGGCTGAGATTAAATCTTCAAAGGACACTAGATCTGACTGTCCATGGGCTGGATGAATGTGGAATGTGTGTCAGAATGACTCTGAGCAGGAAGTGCATACTCCCCAAGACCAGCACTTTGTCAGTGGGAACATGGTCTAAAAAGCCTTCTGAAGCTAACACCTGCCTAGAGCAAAACCTTCATTTTCTTTCAGTATTTGTATTACATAATTTTGTTCTACAGAAAGAGTTTGAATTGATCTTCTCTAACTGGATTGGTTAGTTGTATCCGTAGTATTGAGGAAAAGCACAGATTAAAGAAATCTACAGACTTTTCACCTTGTTCTTTCCCTGTTTTTGATTTCATGCTGCATATCTGGTCACCTGAATCACACATCAGTTTTTCCATTTCTTGACTAGATAAGTCCCAACCTCAAAAGAGGAGAACATTCTGTATAGGATGGTTATTTGAAATGTGGGGGCATTTCAGGAAATACTTTTAAAACTTGTTTTATTATGGAGATTTACAAAGCACTAAATGCAATCATCTACTAAAACAAGTTTAAAAACTGTAGTACTGTGAAAGAGCTACTCTATTTTTTTAACTTCTCTAAGGGATCACAACATCAGAAAGCTCTTTTCCTTTTAAATGTATGGTAGCTTTATCCTTAAAAAAACCATTAGTAAATAGTTGTAAAATATAGTGGATACTGTCCTATTATGTTTTACAAAAAAGTCACAAAAATCCAGCAAAGGATAAAAATTGCTTTTAAAACATGGAGTATAAGCTGTTAAGCTCCTCATAGCTGAAAATAAAGTTTCTGTTTACTACTGTTTGAGTTGGAGCTCCAGACATACATGTTTTAATTTAAAATAATAAGCAGGAAGAGACTATGCATTTGAAATGTTTTCACCTCCTTTGAATAAAGAAAAAATTTATTTTATATTACAGTTTTACTGGTTCTCTAGGGCTAGAAATAACAAAAATAAACAGGTTTCTCTTCCTGATGTGGAAGATCAATACTGATGTATTTGAATAGAGATGCTGCATTATCTTCTGTAATTTCCTAGAAATTAGGAACTATCATTAAGGCAAGAAGCCAAAAAAGACCACATCTATTGGTGAGACAGAGCCAATATATGTTTATATATATATTAATATATATATAGTTAAGTGAACAGTTATCTATAGAATAGTTAAATGACAATATATACAGAAAAATCAAATATATTACAGGGAGAATAAGGTACATTTTTTTCTTCAACTAAAAAAAAAAAGAATTTATTTCTGAGATGTAATTTTGAAAGTATTCCAATACTGCATAAAAAAAATCCTACCTTTTGAATTTAAAATAAATCTGTTTTGTGAAAATATGCCTTTTTAGTTAATTAATTTTTATTTCATGGGGTATAAAGATTTTTAATATTGGGAAATAAAAGGTTCTGCAGTGATTTCTGTTATAGAAAAGTAAGAAAGGCATATGTGAATCCAGAAGAACTTGCCCTCCAAAGATTTTAATATATAATTTTACATTTTCTGCTATTTTCACTGTTTTCAGATATCAGAGATATTTTCCCATCTGTGATATAATAACCTTTATTCTATAAATAATTCTGCAGTGTGCACTATGGCAATAAATGCAGTGCAATGCACTAGAGAGCCCAGTGGAAACATTTATATGTGTAAAATTTTGGAAAGGGCTATTTACATTTTTTATTATTAATGATGAAGATTTAGTCATTATTTGTTACTTTTCTCAATAGAAGTTATTTCCTTTACCAATATATATGTTACATAAGAAAAGCTAATCTTCAAGGTTCACCTCTTAAAATGGAAAAAAATTAATTCTTAGGGCTATATAATTTGGTGTGGTTTACTATTATTATTACTATTATTATTGTTATTATTATTATTAGAATTAACATCTACAGAAAATTTAAATAGTGATTTTGCAAAGGCTGCAGATACTTGAGTTTTATTGGTATAATTATCTCAGTAACACTTTACATACAGAAGCAAGCAATTTTCTTTCTGAGTGTATTAGCTGTGAAATTAAATCTATGCAATTATAGTGCTATTGTTTAAAAACAATGCATCACTTGATTCAATATGCATTCCATATGTCAGTTTGAGAAATAAACAAATTACACAACACTTCCACATGGTCACAGTGAGTTACTGGATGTTGTTGAGCTGGTGAGGCCAAAGCGACAAACACGTGAGTGGAGAAGACAGTCCCAGGCCTGTGAGAAGACTCAGGACCAGACACTGGCTCTTACCTGCAGGCTGTTGAAGATGATGAAGAAGACTAACATCCAGAGGTGCCTGTAAGCCATGTGCAGTCCTCCCCACAGCCAGGTGATGGAAATCAGAGCAAAGAGGTACAAGACCAAGGGGATCTCTGCAAACCACAAACACAATATTTCAGCTGGTGTGCCCTTGGAAAAACACTTTTTAAAGCATTACTGACACAGGGCATGGTTTTGCTGTCTCTGGCCCACCTTGGAGCTTGTTCTGCAATGGTGGGCAGCCCTTCTCTTGCTCTAGTTGGGTGGGGGTCCCAGAGCTTTTAGGACCCCACCCCTGGATCAGAAAACCAGCAGAAGGAGGTGTGAGGGGCAGAGGGAGCACAGCTCAGCAAACCAAGTGGCAGGAGGAGCACAAATGGAGTCAGAAAATATGCTGAATTTTGGAGAAGAATGGAAGAACTCTTGGCAAGCTCTAGAAATTTTGAGAGAAAATGGATTTCTAAGAATTGAGAGGAAAGGGAGAAAAAGAAAAGTGTTATGGATACACAACCGGCCCCAGTTCTGGCCACATATAGGGTCATGGAAAATTATAAGAATAACTTATATTTTAAGTTATTCTTAAAAATTTTTATATTCTTATAAATTTTAAGAATTTGTAACGTATTAAATTCTTTAATTTGTTGTTATTTTTTCCTTCAAGTTATATATAAGACATCTGACCCCATAAAACTTAAGAGTGACAACCTCCTCTGAGCCCAGGAGACTCCCAAGATAGACTTTTGAACCTGCTAACATCATTCACCTTCAAAAATATGTGCAGAATCTGTCTTTAGGCATGCACACCTACATCTCCATTTTATGTTCCTCCCTGTATTTACAGGATAAAAGATTTAGGGAATGCCTGCAGGAAGATATCTGAAGGGACAAAGTTTGCAATAAGGAAAGCAAAAATTAGTTTTCACCCCCACGTTTCTCCTACTGACATGAGCCAGCCCCTTTGTTGACCATGTTTGCAGCAGAATTCAAAGTCCATGTTTGCCAGGTCTGCACACATCAGGGGCAGAGGTGCTTGGCCAGGTATTGCCCCTCTCCACACTAGTTATGCAGCATCAGCAAAGACTGGAGATGTGTTTTTGACAGGCATTTGGGACGTTTTGCCAGCAGTTTGTGAGCCATTTAGCCTCTTTGTTTAATACTGTACAAATAGTAAGGTCCTTTGGAATGTAGGCGTTACCCCAAGTCATACAAACATAACATTTTAACAAGAAAAAGTGTAAAGATGCCTGCTTTTTGCCACATGCTGAATATTGGTACAGTTTATGGTTCTGTATCTTTCTTCATTGGTAACAATTGCCTCGTTATTGAGCTAATACAGAGGTGAAACTTTGGCAGCATTTAAAGCCCTAATGTTTCAATTCTCTATACCCATTTGTTGAATTTTGATCAAACAAAAGCTCAATAATTAGAGCAAACATATCAGAAAATAAGCAACAAATTCTTTTAAGTTTGTAAAATCAGCACTGCACAAAGGAAAAGGATGCCAATAAATGGGCTTGATATGAATCAAAATAGTCTAATTATTTGTAGTTTTCTTCATATGAAAATAAAACCAACAACTCCCTCCCAAAGAAACTCCAAAGGGTGATTCTGAGCAGATGAACCTTCACTGACATAACTTTTACTCTAAGTCTGAGTGCATGCAGCTGCCTGTAGACTACTTGGATAAACTTAGTAGATAAGACTGATGGGGAGAAGGCAGCTCAACATCACTGTGATGTAACTGAGACACTAACAAGCAGTTCTGTTGGGTATTACCATACTGGTTTTTGTACAGTTTTTTAATACTAGGAGTGATGGAAGATTTTATTTAAGCAACAGGTAGTCCACACATTCTTTAAATACATATAAATGTATGTGCATACATATGTCGTTGTCCTGACTGTTCCTGTTTTTCCCAGAAATATCTCCCTTTTTCCTTACTATAAGCCTAAGAAACACCGACAGAGTTGATAAATTCAATGCAAATAAATGCCTCTTATGCAGCTCTAGTTGCCGATTTTTAGAGTTTGAAAACTTACCATAGTCCGCCTTGATATTTGACTGTGTGAAATTACATACATTCAATTTACCAAACAACTAGATGTGTCCACTCCTTCCTCATTGTTGAAAAAAGATAATTTCCTTATTCACTTATTTATAAAATTAATTTTTCTGCAATGCTTTTTGTTCTGAGGGCTGCAATACATTTTAGTGAGTTATTAAGGGTAGTAAAATTGTAGTTTACTACAGTAGGGGTGAGAGAACACAAAATTTTGTAAGTGATTCACACAAAAACAATGATCGTGAGAATTTGAAAGGCTGCAATATTTTCATGACAGGTTTGGACTAGATTACAAAATGCATGAACCAGGAAAAATATAAGGATGATGGAAAAAAATAATTACCTCATCAAGATAACAGGTATATAAAAAGTTTTTCTGGCCTTGCCTTCAAGAAGGACCAAAAAAGTTGTCCAGATATGATACGTCTCCCAGCAATTCTCCCATTTACAACTCAGGAGCTTCCTTAACCAGNTTCAGGGCATTTTTATTTCACAAAATCATTTTGAACCAGTTACGGTGAACTTTGATAGTTCAGAGGAATTATCAGTGCAAGGAACTCTCCAGTAACATGATAAGATTCAGTTAATAAAACTCCAGATTGCCCAGCTGAAAAAGCTGTCAGCCTTGCGTTTGCTGTTTGGATTCTGTATAGTAGAAGCAAGAACAAGAAACAGCAGGAAACAAAACATGGAACATTTCCAAATAGGTATGATTTCACATACACCTACAGTGTTTTTAAATTTGTAACAAACTAAACTCTCACAGTTCTATATTTCTGAATAAACCTCACAAAGAAAGACTGGTGACAGTTTAAAGTTTCATCCTCTGTTGCATTATAAGGCATCTGAAGACGTCCCTGCTCATTGCAGGCAGGTTGGACTAGCTGATCATTGAAAGACCCTTCCAACCCAAGTAAAGATGATTCCATGGTTTGTAATGACCTACTGAGAAAAATAATCTCATGATGAGGCTTCTATGTCTACACCCACACCTACTGCAACCTAAGAAGGCTGCTTACTGAGGTCCACAAAGAATTTTAACTCCACAGGACTATGATTCCAGTCAGTCTGTGCACAACTTCTTCAGAAATGAGAACTACAACACTTGTCACATTTGTGTGCCTGAAAGGATTGGAAAAGTGGTGATAGACACTAAATTTTAGAACACAGGATGAAACTGCTTAAAATTTATTCACAGCTGGGGTCTAGACTCTGCCAGTTGAATTGTGCTGCTTCAGACACTGAAGTGAAAAAAAAAATAAATTCCAGAACCAAATGCATTCTGTCCATCGACTCCCTTCATATGCATGATGCAACTGTTTTGGAAATCATGGGAAGGTGATCTCTGCCAGCTTCGGCATCTGAGAGCACTAAGAGCCATGTGGCCTCTTGGTAGTCCAAGGCTGGGAGGATGAGCAGCATTGAAGAAGAAAGAAGTGGAAGCAATTACGACAAAGAACAAGAAGATGAGGAGAAGCCTTGCACCATGATGCACTGTCACACTTTCAATAGCTTATCTAACAGCAAGTTGGAGATTGAGGTGAATTAATATATGGCATTGCAACTTCATTAACGAGGGGACAGCTGCCGTGGTTAACCTCTCATCCCTATGTAATGCCTATTGATTATGAATGAACAGTTTGATGGTGCCTTCTACAACCTATTTTACCAGGCAGGGAAGAAGCAATGAAAACCTCACAGACAATTTCAGTCAACAACTGCTCATGGTACATAGTGAAAAAAAATGTCTTCTGTTTTATGGGTTTTTTACTTCTAAATGGACAAGCACTTACAGAGAAAATCTACTACCTGAATTAACCAACAACTCACTTAAACAAAGGCATCAAAGCAGAATTATAAGCCCTATGAATCCTGAAGGCCTTCCTTCCTTCCTTCCTTCCTTCCTTCCTTCCTTCCTTCCTTCCTTCCTTCCTTCCTCTCT
>VZRF01014345.1:59613-98842 GCA_013396875.1 Vireo altiloquus | reverse complement strand
TATTAGAGAAAAAATTCCCCAGAACAAGTCTGAAAAATGTTAATGAAAAATATTAAATCCAAAAGAAATTCAGAAAACTGAAAGTCATTAAATAATATTAATGCTTTGAAATATAATGCAGAATGTGGTTTTGCAGAAAATATCTATATGATTTAACTGGAAAATAAAGAATGAACTGTGGTTCCATAATGTATTGAAATATCTGTATTGTCACCAGTGTTGGTCCATATTATGTTTTTTTCTTTCTTTTTTTCCTTTTTCTTTACTTTTTTTAATAAATAAGGAATTTAAGAAACAAAGCAATTGAATAATACAGCTTTAATTATCTTCTGAGTTCACCTGTAAATATTTACTATGTGTCTTCTCCTTAGGCTGTTAAACTGCAACCGACAATGCAGCTTTAATTGCTTTTAACAGTTCTTGGCTAAACATGAAGACCTACTGCAAAACCTGAAAGATCTTTACAAATATTTTTTCCCAGATGACTGGGGAGAGTGTGTTGCTTCACAGAATTTCAACAATTTGTGGGAGACCTAAATTAGTAAAATATTTACAGGCTATTGCTTAAGAAGTCATCAGTTAAACTTAGCAATGTAAATATAAAAATGCCACAAAACCTTTTTTTTATAATAAGCTTGCATAACAGTGTTCTAAATCCTGCTGGCTCTGTTTTCAATTGTTTTTGACAGCTGTGGTAAAAAAAAAAAAGGAGTTCAGTAACAGTATTTTGTGGCCAAAATTAAAAAACAAACAAACAAACAAAACAGATTTCTCTCATAAAGTTCAAAGAAGAAAAAAACAGCTCTAAGAATATGCAATCAATGAATCTAAACAAAACCACTGATTCCTGACTGGAAATGTGCAGAATTTAACAGTATCAGATAACTGAAAACCAGAAAGACGGTAGCTCCATGTCCATTAGATCCAACTGGAAAAAAATGTTCATTGATAGTTTGTAGAAATATGAAGTAAAAAACATGTTAAAATTTTTTTTTTTATTTATATTTTTTGATCTGCTGCTCCTTGTGGCAAGGAAAATTTTGAAATTAAATGATACTTTCTAAAAGAAAAGCACATCTCCCATTAAGTATAAGAATTACATCACTGCTTCAAAATCATAAATGACGAGCCTCTCTAACTTTTGCCCTGTATCTCAGGGTTTTGGCAAACTTTCACATACATCTTTAAGACATGTTGTGTTATAATAAAATGGAAAAAAAGGACATTTTATCACAGCTTATCCTATTACTGTTATGCAGAGAACACGGCAAAAGTAGCAATTCAAATGAATAAAGAAAAATTTGAGCCTACTTATTTCTACATAACAAAATTATGTAGATCTATTATGAAAAATATTAAATGAGTGCTAAATTTGCAACTGTGCTGTCACATCTCATGCATATGCCACTACTTCTGCAGATTTCTTTGAAGGAAAACAGCTAATTTGGACATGTGAAGCACAGTACAAGCAATCTAAATTACATTAGTGAAGATTATGTATTTATGTTATTATCTTATGCAGATATCAGTTCTTTATTTCAGCTTCTAATTATGCTTGTGCATTTTGTCCCAACAGTATTTGTAAAAAGATCTTGAGGGCAAAGATTTGTTTTTCTCCTAATTACAAAAAAGAACAGCTCCTTGGAGCACTATGAAGACTAAAATATCCAGTGTGTGTTGAATACCATGAATACTGTCCATAACTCTTAGCCCAGAAGTAGTCAATATCTGATTCTTGATTTCTAGATGCATATTGCCATGTCAATATTAAAGCATTCCTGCATTTCACTGTTCCTTTGATTCTCTTGCATACATGATATTTATCTTACAATTTGAGATAAAGACTTTAGCATCTATCTTACAGGATAGGAAAGACATGTAACTACATGTTTAGACATATATTCTCACTTGAAATCAACAGCCCTGTCCTCATCATCATTTCTGGAGCACAGAAGCATGTTTGGAATGTCGTACACTTGCATTTTGTGGGTTTATTTGTTTCTTGAGAACATGAGATAGTAGTAGGTATAGGCAGACTTTTCAGCATGTTCTGTTGTGACTAGGAATTGCATCCTGCTAACACAACAAATATATTTGGAGACTGGAACTAAACGATCTTAAAGGTCCCTTCCAACCCAAACGATTCTATGACTTTATATTAAAGAAATTTATATGAAGGAATATGGAAGCAGGTACTTAAAATTTTACAACTAAATATCTAAGGCATTCTTCATGAAGTTCTATTTTGGCAACATGAAGTTTCAATCTTTACATTAATTCTGACACTTTTACATTTATGATATCTGATTTAGGTAAGTTCTACTGCACATGTATGAGTAGAACATGAAAATTATGCCAGTTCAAGATTCATTCAATAAATGATAATCATCTATTTACAAGTATAAGAAAAAAAAAAGTTGTTCTGCTACATTTTTAAATCTTTTTGTGAAATTATGAAGGGTTAGTAAACAGAAAATAATGTATATTAAATTACTGTCTTGTTACTATTAATTTTCTGTATTTGCCTAGTAGGACTTGTCACTAGTGGCATTTCACAGAGTTCCATCCTCAGCCCCGTGCTCTTCAACATCTTCATAAATGACTTTGGCACAGGACTGGAAGGGGTACTGAGCAAGTTCACAGATGATAAAAAACTGGGAGGAGATTTTGACTCCCTTGAAGATGACTTCCCTTGCAGAGAAACCCCAACAAATCAGAGCACTGTGCAATCACCAACTGCATGAAGTTGAACAGGGGAAAGTGCTGATTCTGCACCCAGCACGGGGCAACCCTGGATGTATGGACAGACTGGGGAATGAGAGGCTGGAAAGGGAGCTGGGGGTCCTAGTCAGTGGCAAGTTGAACATGAGTCAGCAGTGCCCTGGCAGCCAGGAGGGCCAAGCATGTCCTGGGGTGCAAACCTAAATATTATGTTAAAAATTAGTTAACACAAAGGCTGTTTATCCAATGAATGCTTCTTACTTGGCTCCTGTCAAGGCTAACTTTTGAGAAGGGAGTTTCTACATATATCAGGACAGTCAGCCAACAGAACGTGTTTGCTGAAAGGCTGGCAAACAGAACCAGTACAAAGTGAAGACTCTTCTCGAGCAAACTCAATGCCTATCTCTGAATTAGTACACCAGAGGTAGCATTAGAATTCCTTGAAAATCAGCTTTCACAGTTTTTCCAACCTTTCACACTTTTCTTTCCAACATTCACTTTTGAGAAGGAAGACCTGACAACAAATTCTTGACTCTCCCACTGACCTTTCTTGAGCGCCCTATTGTTGAGGAAGATTCACTGAGCTAACTATATCAATCACCATGTAAACTAACATGACCAGTAACAGAACAATTCTGGAACAGTAAAAAAGAGCGTGACAGGACAACCTCACATATTTGATGTTCCAGACAGGGTAATGATAAGTGTGCATATCACTCAAATTAAGATTTGACCTATTTACAAACCCTATTTACTTGTGTTTATTCTACACTACAACCTTGTTTGTATAATATTCTTTTACAGTGATAGCCTATTCACAAGAGTATAAACACTCTCTGGAAAAATCACAGACCACTGACGAAGGAATTGATAGGATTACTAAAAGCAGATTTTTGCAGGGCCAGCTGTCTTTGGGCCATGGTGTTTTCTTGAAACTACCAGAATAGGGTATAAGAGATGAGAATCTACTTAAGGGTACCCAAGACAAATCCAGAGAACTAGGAAGAATATATGCATGACAGAAAAAGAGGTACAATTAAAAATGGGCATCTGTATATAAATGTACGTTAAAATCCCCTCCAATTACATCCCAGAGTTTTCCAAGAAAATATTTTTCTGTCTACAAACAGATCCTCTTTGAAGCTACCAAATGTTTTCTTTTAGGCATATATGGTGAAACCCAGCATTGCTATTCTACTCTTGGGAAATAAAAAATACACAGGAGTCTCCTTTAGTGTGAGTAGCAACAAATTCTCTGCTCCTAGGACAGAAATAAATAGCAAACCACTGTGCTGATACCTCAGTTCAGCAAGATGTTTTACAGAATTTACAGAATTAACTCTAAAGCTGTAGAAGAAAAATGTGGTGGCCTTCTATAATGGAGTGATTGAAGCCTTTGAGATAGATCAACTGTTGCTTGATGGCTCCACTTTTCCTCTGGCTTTGGATAAAACAGATAGAAACCCTAGCATATTCACTGCCATAAAAGAACAGAAAAATAATGGATGTCTGTGCAACTCCAGGAGGCAACATCGCCAAAAGACTTTCCCAACACATAGTGTCTTGTAAGCCAGAACCTGGTGCAGGTATAATCCAAGACTCTATGTTTCAAAAGTAAGGTATCATCATGAAGCTGTTTGCAGACAACTTTGCTGGTGTGAAAAATGTTCTTTCCCACAGCAGCCATTTATGTGGCTACAATAACAGGAGTAGGAGCAGCTCCCAGTGATTTTGTAAGAAGAGAGAATCAGCTAAGTGAACGTCAAGATTCAAGATATATAAGTGGATACTTATAAATGGCCTTAACACTGCAAACTGCCTTTGAATATGTCTTATAAAGCACAATATACCCATAAGACATTAAAAAGATTGTAAATATACTACCATCACCTTTAATTTCAAAAGAGTAATATTCAGTCAAAAAAGTCATAGGCCTTTAATTAACAGTTAGTATTCTGTTACGTAGCTACAGGCAAGGTTACAAAGTCCAGAAATCACCGTATTTTCTCTCTAGAAGCTTACACCATAAACACAGCTACACGGAGACCATTTATACAATCTCAGGCACCATAAATTGCAGGAGAGCTCGTTTTCCTATCCAAAACAACCTCTCTCCAAACTGCTCCCACTGTCACTGTATGGAGTATTTAATTTGTGCTTACAAAGCTCTTTGGTAGCAAACCAGAAGTTTGCCTTGCAGGTGCACAAGTAGTAAAAGTTACAATTGACTTAAAAAAAAAAGAAAAAAAAAAGGGATCGTACTGAACTTTTCCCGATTTTTTTCTTTTCTTCTGAGACTTTGGCATTCTCTACCCCATTTTCCAGATTCTATTGAAGGAAATACCCCAAATCCTATGCTAAGTCAAAGACTTGTTCCAACCATACTATTTCATGTGTTTATGTTCTGCAGTCATAATTTCTTTTAGTACTTTCTGCCATTTTGCATGGCACCTTTATTTACAGTATTGTTTCAATATTCAGTTTGCTTTTCTCCTTTAGTTTAACTGCTCTGAGACAAGCCTTAACCCTCAACATATATAAGAAACATAAGAAATATCCTTAGAGATACCCAAACAAAGTTAATTATAAATAAATTAACTGAAAGACTGACAAGAGGAGCCACTTCTGTGCATTTATATCAGAGAGAAATGAAAGAGTGCCACTAGAGTCTTGAAAATCATCAGATCTTATCCAAAGACATACAGATCTTAGTCAAGCTAAGACTGTGTCATTAAAAAGGACAGAAATATTCACAGAAATGTGCAGATTAAAAAATAATATAAATAAATATTTAATATTTATTACAAAATCCTCAAGAAAGTAATATATCTTTATAACCCAAATATAAAAAAATGATTTGCACTAGGTTATAAAACTCATATTCTTTTTAAAAAATACCATGAAGGCAAGAAAAATATTCCAAGCTTCCCACAGAGTGTCCTGTTATTACAGTATTGGTCTAAACTGCCACAACTTTATTTTGAGAACATTGTTGTACTTGAAATTGTTCTGACGAAGGAGACCGACTGAAACTTCCTGTTTTGCACAAGATAGATCTTTCCTTTCAAGCACGTTTCAGTTGCAAATAGCATAGGAAATATCAAAACAGAAGCATTAACTCCAAATAGTCCAGTGCACAGCTCACCCCGCCTGTGGCTTTGTAGACACCAAATACACTGCAAAACACAGGGACCAAAGCTGTTCCCATCACTTGGGGTTTAGCAGGGGCTACAGCCTACATCCATAGGTTATGCTCTGCAAATGGGCAATCATCGCACCTGAGCAGCCCCAGCCCTCACTGGGACAGGATATTCAGCCCCCCCAGCCAAAACCTGACACGGGGACACAGTGCTCCAAGCAGGGCAGTGCTTTGTTTTATTTCTCTTCCCTTTAGCTAGACTAAACTTAGTTACAAAGCCAGTGATAATAATTTCTTGTTCTAGGTTTTACACAGTTTTTTTCCCCTCAGACTGTTAAACATCTGCATAACTTTGATCATCAAAGTACTTTCACAGACTTCAAAGGGACACTAGCAGGCTTAATCTTAAACTAAGTGCGTAGGTATCTACCGAACTATGGTTTCAGGTAGGGTTCTCTGAACTGGCAAGAACAGTCTGTACCGTTCGAAAGTACAACTTGTTTGCATAGGGGTAGTCAGCAAATCATACCTGCTGCATTTGTTCTTCCTCTGAAGATATCATCATATGCCTTCCATTGAGGAGTCACCTGGTAGGCGTGGATGAACACCACAAAAACCACCACCAAGCACATTAATGGCACCAGAGCAGCGGTGAAGAGAGCAGCATAGGCATTTGGAATGAAACACCTGATGGAATAAAATGGAAAAAAAATGCTGTTGATAAACATAAGAAACACCTTGAAAGGCCATAAATAGAATTTTTGAAAAAGGATGTGCTTTGCAAACCACAAATTCTTTAACTCTGTTCCCAGAGTAACCTTGATAGGTCTCCTTTGTGTTCTGTGTATTCTATCATCATATCTTAAGGAGTATAGCTTCTGCTCTTACAGTATGCATGTTACATTTAGCGTAAGCAATGCTGGAAAAATTTAAACTTGCAATGAAACAAATTATATTTTAACAAACTACATGCTGTCATATTAATTTAAATTCTCAGTCATCAATTTCTAAAAGGACATTATACAATTGTCTATACTTAGCTCCTGAAACCACAAATTAAATTTTGAAAAATACATTTTTAAAATAAATAAGCATGTCCTAAAGGCAACATAACTATTCCTTCTCAAGTTGTTGGAATTTACATGTCATCTGCTCACAGAAGCCAAATGCTCACTCCCTCCTCCTTTTATCCCCCCCAATTGTTCAGTCCCTCCTTACCCTTTTCACTTATTTAAGTTAAAAGTTATTTTTGAAGATGTGTCAGGAGCACAAATTATCCCTGAAAGAGTCAAATTATGCATATATGATGATGACTTGAGGAAAACAGAGATGATAGTTAAAGAGAGCTCTCAAGGGTATGAAAGATCAGGGTTTTCTGTGCTCTCCCTGGAGACCAGTGTGTGCTTTGCAGCCACTGACCTACTCTAGAGATGACGCACAACAGAGCAGCCCAAGGGACAGCACGGGAGTCAGCATGTCTAGAGATTATGTGGTCATCGCTATCCCTATTAAGAGGGTGTAACTTACTCAGCCCTTTTGTTTCTCAGGCCAGCTTGTCTAAGTAAGCTTGGAGTTGATGCTGATATGATATATGTCTGAGACACCTAGGTACATGTTTCACTGGTATACCTTCTGGGTTTGCTTAGGTGTACTTTCACACACTGCCAGAAAGTCAAGATTGCATCCCTTGTTGTTTCTTTCAGAACATCAGTCATACTCGGTGAATTCCAAAAATAATTTCCATCACAAACTGGAAACTTTCCACAGCTCTCTGTAGAATGTAGAGGCTCGGTCAGACACCAAGCTTAGATACCATCTCATAACATAACTGAGCAAGTAAGCCTTATGGAAACTAGGAACCCTGCATTGCAATTAAAAGTGTTTTTCCCTTTCCTCAGAGAAGAGATACTTCAGTCTTTCACTCATCTTGGTGGCCTTCACTGAACTTTGTCTGTCCATGTCTCTTTTGTACTGAGAAGGCCAGAACTGAACCCAGCACTCCAGGTGTGACTTCACGAGAACTGGGAAAAGAGAAGGGATCACCTCCCTTGACCAGCTGTCAACACAGTTGATATCAGACACAACAGCCCATCCAGTTAATCTTTTTAATTTTTTCTGTTTCTTAGATATGAAAGTTTTTTTCTTCCCCAAATGCATTCTTGAGTTGGCACAATTAGCACTAAAAAATGAAATCATATTACCATAACCTATGCTGCTTTTAATGATTATATTGAAGGCAAGAATCTTAGCACAAGAACAGTCTTCTATAAAATGATACTTATGTTCTGAAATCTGTATTTTTTTCAACTTGATATATTTTTGTATTTCAAAGACAATATATACTCTCAAAAACTACGTGCATGTCTTGAAACTTTATTGTGAACACTCCTTTATATTCACTTAACAAAAGCTGTATAAAAATGAAACCTCACAGAGACTGATCACTTTTACTAATACCCCTAGGTACTTGCTCTGAAAAATACACTGGAAAGTTATGTAAAGAAATATACCAAGCCATATTAATCTTCAAAGTTTACTTTGGATTTTTTTCTTGAAGCAATGGTGAGCAAGTCCATGACAACCACATCCTGTAAGATTTATTCATATATAGTAATGTGAAAATATATGTTGACAGATACATTTTAAGATGGAAATCATATAGGATATAATTTTAGGGACCAACTGCAATTATTTATTATACTTAAACACTTGGGGTACAGCTTTTATTCCATTACCATGACATGTTTGTCACACGGAACTACTGTGTGTTGTATATTCCCAGTACTGGATAGGAATTAAAAAAAAACAAACCCACAGCATCACCTAAGTTGATGCTTCAGAACACAACTCTACATAAAAAGGCCTAGAAAGACTAATGTGGAAACTTGAAAAAACTACATCATTTCAACCCTTATTTGTCTGAAGATGAGTATTTTTCCTGCAGTACATTATTTCCAGTAAGTTCCTTTTTTCTTTTTTTTTAAGGCCCTAGATTTCTGTAAGTTTTTTTGTTTGTTTGTTTTGAATTTGAGTAATAGCAAAAAAAACCCCAACCAACCAACCAACCAACCAACCAACCCACCAATGCTATTATTAAAATACTGCCTTCTGCAAATGCGACCAAAAAAAAAATCAAATACTGTTAGCTTCTTCAGAGATTCTAATTTTATTACAAGGTTTCTCTGACTTCCTAGTAACACTTCATTTTATCAAAATGTATGCTTTTTCTCTGACTATTTTGAGAATTTTTGTTCCCAGTTTATGTCCCTTCTAGCGCTGAAAAGACAGCTATTTAGCTTTTGTTCCAAGCTGCCACAAGTCTTGCCCTTCTTGACTATTACTATCTAACTGGAGGGTCCATCTTTGGTTCTGTGTTGACCACTTTGTTCTGACCACTGACAATTGTCATGATGTCTAATTTTGTTCTGATTGCTATACATTTTTGTGTTAACTTTGGGTGAGGACTTGAAGAATGCAACTGCATGTCTCAAACCACTGTCCCCATAACAAAAGCTATCACAACAGCAACTTGAGATAAGCACCTTTTTATAGAAAGCTGATAACAAACTGATGAAACTTTTAACTGGTCCTCCCATAACTGCTTGTATTTTCAGTTTATCAATTTTTGTGATTTGTTTGTGTTTTCCTTGAGGGGAACTTGTTGGGAGACCAAATATTGGTAGGATTATATATGACAAATCACTTCACGTATTGTTAGTTTGATTTTAGCTGAGTTAATTTCATCTTTTTACTGAAAAAAAAAGGAGTGAGAGAAGTTTTTCCTTTTATCTTATGCATGTATTCTTTTATTTCAACCTATTAAGAACTAGAAAATTCAATCAAATTTAGCACAGGAGTTGGTACAAGAATTTATGCATATTGGAATCCTGCAAACATGTATTAATCTTCCTAGTTCTGCCCCAGAAGGCTTTTTCTATCATGACTTGGCAAAATTTTCCAGAATTATCAGAAATATTAATAAGTAACCTAAATTATCTTAACAAAACAAAAGAAAATATTACCTGGGAAATGGCTGAGTCCCCCTTCTTACACCAGAATGAGGGGCAGCCATGGACTGCAAATGGGTCATGGATAAAATACAGAGAAGCCTTTTACCAGCTCTCAAGATTTGTTCTCATTTTTGGAAATACTTGTTTTCTCACATAGATATGTCAGATGTAGTTAGGTTTCCTAGCACGTGCCCTAAGAGAATATTTTAACCTCACCTCACTTCCTTTATCTATTCTAATCAATATGGTAACTATAATACACTGTGTACCACACATGCTTTCAACTCCTGGGTGCAATTCACTGTAAGAGTTGCAAAGGAATGTATTGAGAGTAATTTGCCCACTGAAAATAAAAAGAAAAAATAAAGGAAAAAAACCAGAAAAAAGCAACAACTAAATTTGAAAGGGAATTAATTTCACTTATCACCCCACCAACAGTAGCCACAGCTTTTATTCTATGTAAAAATTAGATCACAATGGAGCTTTACTCTGTCCTCTGGGGAACTGAGTATAGGCTCAATGTAAAGATGTGTTTTTCTGAAAACCTTTTTATGTGAGAATGCTTTTTATATGAGAACTTTTTTGTATTTTCCCCCCAGTGGGACAAGAATGTGGGTCCCTTCCAAGTCAGAATATTCTGTAATTCTGTGATTATCTACAAAATTCCTCCAAATATGTGTTGATATGGTCAAGAAAGAACCCCATTTTAAAGCCTTTAAAGTACATGAACACACATCCTCAATAAACCCGTTTGCACTTGTTCCAGTGTGCAAAGGTAATAAATTGTACTACGAGACCTGGTCATCCCCTTGAGTCTTGGCTGACTGAGAAAATACATGTCTTAATATGTGACATGTCTGTTTGTTTGGGATACCCCTATATGGAATTTAAAAATCAACATTTGCTGTGTAATTCTATGGCTAATTTCAAGCCCCGAATGTACTTGATAGATACCTGACCTTGCAAGACAAGCAAGTTTGGGGTGTTCTGATGTTTGGGGATATTCTGATGAAAAGTGACTGAGCCTAACTCCACTGCTGGACTAAGATGCAGGGTATTGTTCCCATCCATTTGCCCAAATTGTGTCTTTTACTATTCATCAGCAGGAAGGATATGACAGGAACTTAGTTCTCCTGAACAAAGCTGAGAATGGATCAGTAATATATGTGCCCCAGATATGGTGGGGCAAAAGATAGGTTTTAGGTTTAAGGTAAGTTTTACACAGCACCAGTGGCTCTCAGGAAATTACATGGCAGGTATGTGCCTTCAGTAATGGACAAAATATGAGTCAGAGATCTTTACCTGCAATTCCAGCAAGTGTCAAAAATGGCTTTAAAAAGTCAGTTGGCATTAGATATATTACTATTAAAGGAACAAGGAGTATATGGAATGTTAAATCTTACTGAAAATGAATGCACTATTACCATTCACAATGCAATGTCATTGACTGAAAAAGCCTGAGCCAAAGTGAAAGAAATGGCTAATCAGACATCAGAACTTTCCCAATCACGCCAACTCTAAGATTGGCTTCAGGAAATAGCCCCAATACCTGGCTAAAGTCCAGATTCTAATCTTTGTGACTCACAAATTGGGAGCTGTGGCTACTGAGAATTGGGTTGAAAATTGCAATTGGATTTGTATATTTAAGTATTGGAATAGCTGTTGTACACTGTATGATTATTGGCATTGTTGCTTCTGTTGTTTCTGTCTTTCCTCCTTTGTCTTTTCTATGTGTATGCATCACCTCCATGGATAACCCATGAACTGAGGAAAAGTCTCTGGAAGACAGCATTTGAGCCATGGGGTGGCATAAGGGCTTAAAGAATGCATTCACCTATCTCAAGACACTGTCCCCATAATATGAGCCACCACAATGGAATTTGAGATAAGCACAGATGGCAAAACAGGAAGGCATTAACTCCAGGCCTAATGAAGGTGAAGATTTGGAATTAGTACACCAGACAAAATTCCACTGTTCAGACTGTAGGAACTTAAGACTTAACTGGACAAAAAATATGCACAGTGAAAACTGTGAGAAAGGATGCACATCAGAGAAAGTCATGGAAATGGCATCTACATCCCATGGATACTCTGGACTCGGACTGTACAAAAGTGGTACCTCTCAGTGAGCAACAGGGAAACCCTCAACACTAAAGACCAGGGTGTAGAAGGACCAGCAGGATTCTGCAGGAATCCATATGGTGGTGGTATCTTTTTATCTTCTGCTTAATCTCTCACTTTGTTTCTCTCCTCCATATCCCCATCTCCCAACCTTCCTATTTCTTTCTATCTCTCTACCTCACATTTACTGTTAAATCAAGTCTTCACTATTGACTTCAGTGTATGGTCTCATTTACACCTAAATTTGGGCAGAAGCATCTCCTATAATCAGATCATAATACCTTGACAGTAAGATATCCCCATTGGTTGTTTCTCTTGCACTACTCCTATCTAAAATCATTGAAATTCATCATCTTCAAGATTTCCCCTTTTATCCTCCCAGTCTGCTATTTTACTCATGGTGTCACTTTTCTCATAAACAGTACTTTACTTCCATCTCAAATGTTTCTAACATAACAGAACAGAACATAAAGCACATTTTCAAAAGCCCTGTGTATGTCTGTATCTATAAAAGGTCTGTTCTATGAAAGAGACTAAAAATAAAATTAGAAATACTTGTCTTTAGTATGCTTCTCCTACAAGGTATAATTCCATACTAGTATGTAATGATCTGTTAATAATTTTACAACTGGAAAAAAACATAATATTGAAACTACTCAGCAATTTTTCCTTCAATACAAATCAATAAGACATTTAGTTTACGTATCTTTTTTCCTAGGCCTAGAATGATGAAAAATAGCTTTAATATATAAAACAGTTTTCTCATTGATGACTACTGCAGATGTGCATTTAATTTAAATGGATTCTTTCAAATACAATAAACATGGAAAGGTTAGGAGAAATTAAGAGACATCTTTGCCCTTGGAAAAGGTGTAACTTCAGAAAATCATATATATTTAAATTTATACATTGATAAAAATTACTTCACTTATTGGCCACCCAGAATCAGTGCCTTATCTTTATTTTCCTTTTATCCTCATAGAATCTATAAAAGCAGATGCTAGACTTCTTTCTTCTCAAAGGGGTGAAGCATGTTTATCTGACACTTTATTGTTCTTGTAAAGTCTTCTGTGATCTCTTAAAGCATCACACTTCCTAAAATTTGGAAAGGTATTTCAGCTACATATGATATGGAAGGCCTTCTTTTTTTTTTTCTTTTTTCTAATACTTTTAAATTAAATAAAAGAAACAACTGACAAGATGTATACTGGAGCTTCTGTTAGCACAATTACGTAATTAATATTAAAAAAGAAAAACAAAAATAAATTACAAGCAACATTGTTAAGGAAATAACAATTGTCAAAAACTGGAAGGACTGACATACTTTGTTCCCTTTTGAGCAACAAAGATTTAAAATCGCTTGATGTGGTAAAAACAGGTTCATTCTATTATTGCATTGTCTTGAATTCCAAGGACAATCTCTTTCAACTGCATCTTGAAACTATAAAAGGTTAAATTTGACAAAAAATTGCAAATGTCCTATTATCTATCAAATATGTGGTGTTCTGAGACACTGAGCTCAACAGCAAAGCATTTTACTGCAAAACAAGAATAATATTCATTTACATTAAAATGGCACTCAGGAAAACAATAGATACAACTGTTTGAGAACAAGTCAGTGGTGGACAAACTCTCAAAGGAGATCAACATATCGGCTTTTGCAGTGTCAAAGTCTCCTCAACCTGATCAGATTATGGAGTTTGACTTTCATTTCTTTTATGTATTAACAGTTATCCCTCTCCATAAATACATTAAACAACAATATTACAATAGATTCACAGAATCCTAGAACAGCTTGGGTTGGAAGGGATCTTCCATTCATCTCGTTCCAACTGTGCTGACTTGGGCAGGGACACCTTCCACTAGATCTGCTTGCTCCAAGTCCCATTCAACCTGATCTTGAACATTTCCAGGGATAGAACATCCACCACGTCTCTAGGCAATCTGTTCCAGTCCCTTACCATCTTCACACAAAATAATTTCTTCCTAATAACTATTCTAATTCCATCTTTTATTTTCCCACTTTCTGACAGAGAAATAAACATGTGGACATTTTTGTTGTATGTGTCTTTTTTTGTGGATCTTGGATTTGCTTTTCTTTTTTTTTCTTTTTTTTTTTTTAAAGGGAAAAGCTTATGCTTCTATGAAGTAATGTGGAGAAAACCATATGGAAAGGATATACTAAGCTTATCATGAGTAACATTTGAGATGGTAGTTGTTAGTTCTTGAGAAAATTAGAGAAATTCACATTAGAGAAATTTCTGTTTCTACAGTAGGGAAGATTCTAAAGATTTCTAGAAGATTATAAAAAATTCACACTGACAAAGGGTTTAGACTTGATGCCTTCAGTCAACTTCACACAGTCTTCTCTACACATTAACAACACTTTGCACAATACCCTGGAAACGGACTTCACACTTTTTCAAACTGAGTGAGACTGAATTAAAGAGTGTGTCCCTATTTGATATGCTTTATGGCTACCTTGGAAGGTGATTTAGCATTTATTTGGAGGTTTTTATGAGCTTTACTACACAGATAGGAGCCGCATGTGTAACAGTGCCACCTTGTTACCTTTCATTGGCCTGTCATAGTTTAAAACAAATGAGAATTTGAAAATATTTTTGAAGTGCCACCAGGAATTACTTGCTGTCCTTCTGAGCCTTTTACTAAAGGAAACTGCTGTGCCTGAGAACTAGAAAGCTTAGCTCTCTATAAAACAACTTCTCTCCATATTATACTCAACATCACTAGTACCTAATCTCTGTCTAGTGATAAAGAACAAATATCCTCTCCAATAAATGTGTTTCAGTGCTTCATAGAACTTACTGAGACTATTATCCAATGTTAAACTCAGCTCTTTATTTGTGCAGTATATTCAGGTTATGTCTATCAGAGCCAACACGGCTGTAGGAAACTGTCCTTTTCCTTGTTTGCTACAACATTTCTTTACATATGTGTAAATTGCTACTATTTTCCTGTATGGTATTCTTTTAAATGAACAGTCCTAGATATTTTAGTGTTTCTGGAAATATTCTATAATTAAGACTTTTGCCAGTATCCTTGATCACACCACTTAACTAATGTATTTAGTAAGTTATGGATTACAGCATCTTTGATAGCACTTAATCTCAGTACGTGGCTAGAACAGGAAGACTTTATTTGTTCTTTAAACTGAATTGTTTAATGTATAGGTCCAAACCAAGCCTTTATTCCCATAGCACAAAATTGTTGACTCATTCTCAGATTATCATCCACAATACACTTGAGATCTTTCCATGGAGAACTGGTAAAGAGCCAGTTATTCTTCATCTTCTTGCAAAGCTAATTATTCTTGGCAAGATACAATTCTTTCCACATGTTCTCACTAAATACTGTACTATTTCTTCAGAAGAGAACTCAGATGTCAATAACGTTATGAATTTTAACTGATTTTTAATGACCTTTTTTCCCCTAGCTTTGTGCTGTGGCAAATTTGAATGGAAACTCCTTTATTGCAGGCTTGTATTATATGAGATAATAAAAATAATATATTCCAGTAAATTCATAAACAAGGCAGATGTTGAAAAATATTTTAAGGGCACTTTAAAGTAATAATTCTTTAAAACATTTCATCTAAGAACTCAAAAACCTGAGAATCTAGTCTGTTGACAGTCTTTTTCAATATGTCTTGGAATATATTAGGGAATTAGGGAACCAGGGAACTAGAGATTACTAGATATGTACTAATATTGCACCAGAATCAGAAACCAAAAGAAATAGGAGCTATGCTAAAACATTCATCTCATGAAGAATTAAACAACAAAGCTACACATATGAGGTAAACGTTCTGCTCTAATCAGCATTACAAGTACCTCACAGTGGCATGCTATGCCTATGTTGTGGTTTAATCCTAGACAGCATATAAGCACCAGTTGCTCACTCCCCTCAGCTGCCCTCTCAGTGAAGAGAACTGGAAAGAAAAGGTAAACCTTGTGCATTGAGTTAAGAACTATTTAATAATGGAAATAAAATATTATAGTAATACTGAATATGATGACAATGCCAATGATGATGATAATAAAGATAATAAATAGCAATAGTAACAATAATAAGAATGAGAGATGGTAACAGAACCTGGAAGAAACAAGCAATAGACTATACAACAGCACATCATCCACTGACCAATGCCCACCCCATTTCTGAACCACCACCTGTCCCCTTCCTGGTTACTCCCCCAGTTTATATATTGGATATTATGTTCTGTAGTATGGAATATCTCTTTGGCCAATTAGCATCACCTGTCCTGGCCAGGCTCTCTCCCAGCTTTTTATGCAGCTCCTCATTGTCACTGAATGAGACACTGAAAAGTCCTGGACTTAGGGTGAGGACTATGTAGCAACAGCCAAATCATCAGTGTGTTGACATTATTTTCATCCTAAATAAAAAATACACAGTGCTGTGTACCAGCTACTATGAAGAAAATTACATCTGTACCAGTCAAAACCAGTTTTGGCACATTTCAAAACACAAATTGAATGAAAAATGTTCACATTAGAGCTGTGAAGACCAACAGAGGTCTTAGACATTTTTTCTGCTCTGAACACATGGGAAAAAATATTTCTGATATGTTTTGGTTTGTTTGGTTTGTCATTTTTTTTTTTCCCTAATGGGAAGGGACAATTCCTGGAAAACTGTAAGTAGGCAAGGAACTGGCAATCTATAAGAAGGCAAAAAGCAGAATTTAAATACTCCATGTTGTAATATATTTTTCTTGCTGAAAAACACAAAAGCTGAGGGGCTTAAGCCAGTATTGGCTGATGGCTATTAGAGTAGTCACAGGAGGGATTAGCTGTATTTAGCAGCTGAAAAGGATCAGGATTGGGCACCTTAGAAGAGCAACCAAACAAAAAACAGAAAGGAGCTTTCAAGCCCAGGAAATGGGCTAATGCTTAGTGAAAAATACTTTAAAATACTTACAAATACATGAAAATTCTAAAAGCACATGACTTACAATGAAAGATGTTAGACAGCTCTTGTTTCTTTATTTGAAGCATTCTTTCCAATGAGACCTCTGAGATTCAGTTCTAAACTTTCTTTTCTGGTGAACACTTGTTAAACATTTCCTTGTCAAAAGAGAGTCAAACCTAGAATGAAGATCAGCTGAGCTTTCTTCTTTTCCACTGTAGATATTCTCTCAATTTTACTCCTTTTCTCTTTCCTTTCCCTTCCCTTCCCTTCCCTTCCTTTTCCTTTCCTTTTCTTCCTCCCTTTACCCTTCCCTGTTCTTCCCTTCATTACCAATAACTGCAAGCTACACACATGCATAGGAGGGACAAACTGCATATCTGAACATATACAAAGAACATGTCTAGCATGATTTTTTTTAAAACATCCTTTTTGCTATTTATAGCCATTATCAACTAAAACATTGCACAATCCAAACTGCATAATAGAAAAGTAATCCTTCCAATGTCCAAGGATGAAAATCACATGTACACCTCCAGCCTAATGGTGCAGTGTTTACTTTAACCAGTAACCAAAATAGCATTTATCAAAAACTTTGTTTTCACTGCTAATATGTCTTGCCTCCTGCAAGGTTGTTAAACAACCTCTTTCTAAAAATTTGCATAAGACACAAACACAAGAATTCTAAACCAACCCATAAGCAATCATTTTCTTTTTTAGTTTCTTTTGAAAAGGGCAAATTGTACTCCAATACAGTTGCCACGGAGACATCCAAAGCATTACTTTTTTCCCCCAAAGCCTTCAGAAAGCAGCCCTTGTTTTCAGATGTTCTCTGAGTAATAACATCATGCAAATCGTAGCATCAAGTAATCTGTTATTTATACTGATTATATATTAAGCATAGGGTAAAGAGGTTAAAATTTCCAATTTGCATCACAGAGAGAAAACTTAGTGATGTAAAATTATTTTTACAAGGCTTTTGGGAATGTTAGTGTAAAGTCAAAAAGTACAATAAAGGGATTACAGCTGCCAGCACAGTGCTTAGACAGTCAGGTCTCTGTTTTTGTGAATGCATTTGCATAAAAGTGTAGCTTAAAACAACATTTTGCAATCAATGTTGGTCCAATGTTGGCACAACAGTCTACTCAGGGAAGTGAAAAGGAAAAAGAAGAATCTGACTTGGTGGGGGACACCCACTAGAATAGCTCTAAGGAGCTATGATCATGCATGGATTCTCTTTCCATCCAAAATTCCTAAATCTGTTTTGCACCACTCCAATTTGGTACTTTTAAAACAATGCCAAGGCAGAGGTAAACAGAGTTGTAAGAGATCATTAGAGATGATTCTAGGTAAGATTTGACCCCTTCTATCCTCTACAGCCTGTCAACACTACTCAAACCCTACTCCAGGCCTTAGTGCTTTCTGGTGGATTCCCTCCGGCTGGACGTCAGGTGCTCTCCAAGCTGCTCTACCACTCCCCGCAGCAAGACAGGGAGGAGGGATGAGGCAGCAAATAAGATGAAAAAAACCTCATGGGTCAGATAAATACAGTTTAATAAAGCAAAGGACAAGGTTACATATGGAAGAAAATGGGAAAGACTTGTGGTCTACTTCCCATCAGTAAGTGATGTCCAGTCACTTCCCAGGTAGCAGGATGTGTCCCCTCCCTCCTTCTTTCTCTTGAGTTTTATATTTGAGCAGACATGATATTTTGTGGAATATCCCTTGGGTCAGCTTGGGTCACCTGTCCTGGCCATGTCCCCTCCTAAGATCTTGCCCACCTCCAATCAGAAAATTCCAGCCACTATAGAAAAAAAAAATCATAATAATGTACTGCAGTTTCATAATGATGTGCACTAAAAGGAAGGCTATGGACCTTGACCAAAATATGACTAGAAGGCCATGGCAGCTGTACTGAAGCTGAGCATTAATGGTCACACATCTCACTATTCATAACAACCTAAGTTATTATATTATGAATATAATAATATAATATATCATGACTGAGGAAGCCACAATACACCCTCTTTCATGACTCGGTCTGAGTGCTCTGGTATGAGTACACTGAGCTAGAACCTCCAACACAGCTGATTTTTCTACAGGACTAAGCAAGGAAGAATGATTTTGTATTGGTCAGCAAAAACTACAGCTGCATCACGATACTCTAAATTACACTTGGCAGGCTAGAGAAGTTGTTCAAGCAATGGAGTCTGACTGAAATGTGATCTGGGTTTATATTATGATTACTTTCCAATATGCAAGGGTTTCTTTTAGCAAGAGGTTCCTCTCAGGAAACAGATTTTGCTTTTGTATACTCAGAAACAAGACAGTAGATAATAATAACAGGAGAGAACTATCTGATTTATATTGGCATCAGGTAAATCCAAAAAATGGTCTGATAGAGAGGTGAAAGCAGCACTGGTTTATAACTGAATCAAAGTGATGTGGGAGCTTTCAAAGAGGCATGACACAGCTGATATCTCACTGACATTGCCTTGGAAGGATATGGTTGCCACAGGCTCTCCCACATTTTTTGGAAAATCCATGACACTTCCTTTTTTTTTAAATGACTTGTGAACAAACAGCATGTTTAACCCATGTTTGTCAAATTATATGGACTGCATCAAATTTTAAACTGAAGTCTTATTTTCTTAAATAGAGTTGCAGTACATTATTAAAAATAGTTCAAATTCCAGTTTAGTTAGAAAAAAATCTTAGAAATGTATTTGTTACACACTGGAAATTTCTGATGGACAGTTCGAGATTTTTTAAATGCTATTTATATATGTACATGCTCTTCTGAGAAATAATTTCCTGATCTCTTTCCACAAAATTGTAGGCAGCTGTGAGAACTGGGTCCAAAACACAAGGAATTCTAAAATCTACCTGCATTGGAATTAGGAGGTGCAATGGTTACACAAGTTTTAAAAAAGTTTTTTAAAAAAACTTGGTACTCTGGTGGAGCTACATTTTATAAAGAGAAAGGTTTTCTAACATAAGTTGGTTCCAGTCCCCAAAAATGACCTATTGTGTGTAAAGCGACTCTGAAATTTAAGGTGACAGACAGGACAGCTGCAAATATTACCCTTCTCTCTGCATTATATGTCTCTGAAGCTATTTAAATGTCAGTTCCTGTTGCTTCTAGTCCTGAAAAAAAAAATTTTTTTTGTAATTTTCACAGTAAATTTGCTAAAAATAAGTAGGTTTTCTACCAGCCAGATGAGACATTTAGGGAAGCTAGAAAAATGTCAGGTAAAATAAATTAGAAATTGAACAAAATGTACCAGCATTTATAAAGATTTCTCCGAGATTTTTTTTAAATTAAACAATACAGTGTTCACTGAACTTCTAAGCTCATGTTGGTGCTGTTACTGATAAGCAAAGAACACTAATGCAAACAAATGTTCTTGCTGATAAGCAAACTACAAGCACCCCTTCCTGATAATGGCAAGGGGTTTTTTTAAAACCTTGTCTCAATTCCTAGCATCAAACAATTCAGCCACAGAACCTCCATCTCTGGATGTTATCAGAGATTTTTGCAATGTGTAGAATTATTCATGTTTAGAGTTTTCATAGCACCTTTTTTCCCCTGCTTTGCAAACAGACACATCTCTCAGTACAGTGTGTTCAGGACACAGCATGGGGCGGAAATTTGTGGTGTTACTGCCTGGGAGGAAGTACCAGTTTGGTTCCTCATAACCAGCCTCCAACACCTAAATTTGTCAGCCTGCAGAGTGCAGAGGCTGCACCCCGCTTGTTGCAGTTTGAGAGCTCCTGGCTCCCCCAGCTGTTTCTTAAGGGGGTTTGTTTTCCAGTGCTGTGCTTTGTTAGCCACATTGTGCTGCGGGAACAGACTTGGAGCTAAGCTGCTTCTTGCAGCTGTGTGTGCTTCATGGAGGAGCAGAGATGTGAAACACCCCGTGTGCAAACACAGCCTCTGCCCCAGAACACCTGTCTGGTTGGAGCTACAAGTTCACTTCTGTGTACGTTCACAAAGAATCTTATTCTCTGTATGATGAGCAAGTTCTTCATAAACACAAAGCCATGATGTTCTACCAGCTGTTTCCCACACTATCCATCTTGATCCATGGTAAAAACTATACAAATTTTGGTGTGAAAATGTTGAAAATTTCTGGTCCAATTTGCCCTATTTACCTAAGAGAGAGTGTGTAAGAACTCAAAATCAGCAGCAAAAAAATCACCCTATAATTTCCACTAAACGGTTGATTGAGAAAGGTTGTATATACCTAAGGAATTATTTTGAAATAGGAAATGGAAAGATGAGTGCTTTCTCTGTAGCTGCATCTAAGGAATTCCAACATTATGTTAGTTTTGCTTTTGTTTAATCAGTTTTCTTCAAAAGGAAATGGAGATTTTGTCTGGAACACTGAACACCATCTGCTCATGGTCAAGTTAAGCAAATCTCAGAGGACTCATAAAAGCTGCCCCAAGGAATCCTGCACAGCTGTGAAACAAGTCACACCCTTGTACAAGTACATTTTGAAATGCCTGTAATCAAATACTACTGCCCCAAGCTGAACACAGTTAGACTGATTGTTTTGGTTCAGTGCTGCACTTGGCCTCAGTCACCTCACCAGGATGATGGGAAAATGAACAACCCATGAAATCTCTTACTGCCCATACAATTGTTGTGGAGGTTGTTTGGAATGAAGAAAAATGAAAGCTGCCTTTGTGTTTGATTTTAAATTAGTTTAAGTCTCATGCAGATTAATTCAGAGACAGGTCCATATGTTTGATTTAATATATATTTCCACATTAGGAAAATTATTATTTTCCTTATATTTTGCATGTAAGTTTCAAGTGAAATGCAGAATGTTTAAAAATTATTCTCCCAGATTTTATAGAGTGATAATGGGGCATCAACCCTTTGGCATGATTTAATTTTCTTTTCATTTCTTTTGTCGATGCAGCAAAAGAAAGAGGAAAAAGAATGAGGGAAAGAGGATAAGAAGGGAAAAAAGGTAATGAAAACAGTTTGGTTGTTTTGGTTAAGAAATGTAAGCTCAGAAACAGCAGAATTGAGATTCCCAGAAATTAAGTCAAGGCTTGCCCATTTTTGTTTACATTTCGACAAACTGTCCCCACAATTTTTTGAAAGTCAAATCTACATCCATGGGAAATACTGCTAGAAATTTGATCCTATCATCTTTACTGATATGTCAAAATTTATTATGAGTAGCACCATACTCATTAACGGAGGTAGCCACAGAGTAAATACCAACAACAGAAAACATTGGGGAAAATCCAGTCCACTATGAACAAAGGATGAAGAAATGCCAAGATGCTGTTTTGGAAAAGCAAAGAACAGAAGCTTCAGAAGATTCAGTCTGAGTCAGTGTGTGCAACAGACTTGTAAATATACCAGACTTATTGCATAATAAAGCAAAAAACCAATTTCCTTGTTGCTCTCTCCTACTGCTGTTATTGTAGAGCTAAACAGTCGGAAAAAGGGGAAAATTAAAATGTCTAAACAATGCTTTTCTATACTGAGAACCCAAAATGACATCTTCTGCTGCTTACTGTGTTTCGGTCTTCTCATTATATGATCCTCTGGAAATTTCTCTGAACAGTTTTTTACCTAGTTTTTTTAACCTTTTTCTTTGTTTTTGTCTTTGTCTTCTTTTTTCTTCCTACTGTGGAAGTTAATACTAAGGAAACACAATTACCAAAGAAGAAGCAGCAAGGACATAGCATGAGCATTGAATTAATACAGCTGAGACTTCTAAGGCACTGGAAGCTCTGGACTTTCCAGGTAGCTCGTTCCAGAAGTCCCAGAAGACTTGCAGCCTTCAGCATTTGACCAGGAAACTAAGCTGACAGAAACCTGCTTGAAGTCTCTTAGAGCAAGGTTCTTGCTAACACTGCAATTTTAAAATTACATAAGGAGTTATGTGTCTGATTTCAGTTAATTATCTTGCTTCTGTTTAAATCTAAGGCTTCCTGCTTATGTGTATGAGTCACTGTCAATGTTTTTGAAACTACAATCTACTGTTGTGGCTAATTTTTTTTTTTATTTTTTACTATTTAATACTTTTTACAGTTTCTCAAAGGCAAAAAAATGTTTCCCTTGTACTATCTTTTAAGGCAGACACTCTTAATTATCTTACTTTTTATGCATTTCATAAACCAAGAACTTATTCCAAATCTAGCTGAAAAAGAAGATACTTCCATGAGCAAACTGTCAAACATGAATTAGGCTCACGTTCACAGTCCTGCCCGTTGACAAGAAAAATTACATCTGCAAAAGATTTTCTCGGATGTATTGTTTTTGTGTAAGCCATACTGACAATTAAATGTATTACTAATAATACAAATCAGTTTGCTAAAGCTGCATTCCTTTTGCCTAAATGTATCTTAGTACAGTTCAGTAAGATAGACCTTTACTTACTGGGGCTTTTACATTGGGCAGACAAGAGTCTGCCTTCCAAAGTATGGCTCTGTGCACTAAATACACTAAAATGTATATACACTTCACAGAACTAAAGTCTGAACACAAAACTGACTAATTGCGGAACAGCCCTGTGGTGAAATTAAAAAGACAAAAAAAACACCCCAAAATGTCCCAACCAAACAAAAAACCTACTATTTCTTTTAGCCTCTTTTTTAGGAAGATCAAATACAAGCAGGTAGATACATGGACACAGTTTGCCAGTATCAATGGAGTAGCAGGAACCAGCTGCTGGTACTCACTATGATCTCACTATGGCTTATCTTAGCCTTTCCTAACTTATTCTGGCATATCAGATAAAGGTTTTTTAAATTGTTGGAAAACAGATAAACTGAGAACAAACTGGTTTAGTAGCAGTAGGCTGTGTTTTACCGATTAAAGATTACAAAGTAGGAGGTATGAAATTGCTAATTACTGTACAACCTGAAAGGAAATACAAAGCTTTTAACAGCTGTCATTGACAGGGATACAAGCCTTCATCCTGCAGATGTTCTTTGATAACTCCTGTCATAATACTACACGGGCTTCAGAAAAGTTCCTGGAGTTCTGTTTGGGCACAAAAATCCCTTCATCTGAACCTGTTTGAAGATTCAGGCCCCATGGGCATTAGTGGGTGCAACTTTCACCCATAACAACCTATCTTTTCAAACCTTTACCATGATATTATGATTTGTGAGAAACTAACCATACCAGAATGATTGGAAATTTTACAGTAAAAAATATTTCTCTCTACTCATGTTTCAAAATTCCATCAGTCAAAGCAGTTAGAATTTATCTCTTTTCCTTAATGCTTTAAAAGCACAGTACAGTGATTATGCCTGTTTCTGATGTGCTAATATTTGCTTAACATTAACAGTAAATATTTGCCAAGATATGGAAAACACTTAACCCCCTGCCACTGTCCCCAACAATTTCCCCCCACTGAAAAGTTACATTGGTAATGAGGGATAAATGAAAGTTAATTAAAGCCATCACATTTAGAAGTGAGGTATTTTTAAATAATCCTTCACAGTTGGTAGCACATCAGGCAGTTTCTTTGAAAATAAAGGAAGTTTAGAAAATAAAGCACAAGTACAGAATACAAAACCACCAAATTTTGTATTTATTAACTTATTCTGTAGGTTTTTCCCTATATAAATATGTGTGCATATATGTACAAGAATGTGTATGTATATGGATGTATAAAAATGCCTGTAGTGTGGTGCCGTGTCAACACAACTGAAGTAGCTCTGGTTCATCAGAAACATTTCTCCTACAGTAACACAGAACTCAGGATGGTTTGATTTACTATACAGAAAAGGACAAAGCAGCAATTGGTGGGAAATCAGAAGTGAAAACTGCAGGCTTTTCGCCCCCACCTTTAGCTTAGTGGCTCATGAAGCACTTGGCTTTGCATACAGATAGTGAAGCATCATTCTGCGCTGAGGTCTAGCAACAGCAGCTTGCAAAAGTTTTGAAATCCTAGATAACATGCCAGTGAACCAAGGAGAAAAGAGGTAGAAAAACTGGGATAAGAGGAAAAAGAAGCTGGAGAGAGAGGGACATGCAGGGAGACACTTCCAAGTCCATGCAGAATATAAAACCAGGCGGATAGGAATTCCTCACAGATTTGTCATACAAACCTCTTCCTCTTAGTATGTCTTAAAATTCAATTAAAATCCCTGAATGCTTTTTCTGGCAACTCTTAGCTATTTTCTTACCTATTCCTGCCTATAAAGTCTGGTTATTCAAACATTGTTCATGACTGAATTCAGCACTTTTGAAGTAATGTGGAAAAGGAGACACGAGACTTAATCAAAATGCTTGGACAGAAATTAGCTCACTCAAGCTAAAATATTCTTGTTACTGGTCCTTGGTTTAAAGAAAGCAGATCTCCATTTTAGGGAACAGCTAGTAAGCCAGAGATCTGTTCCTGGGATGTGTGCCAGCACTGAGACAGTCATACAACTGGGTGAGACCCAAAGCAGCACCCAGTATATTTTTCTGACTGGGTTAAGGGTCAGTGCACCAGACATTCAGTTAGAGAGAAACCATGGCACAAAGTGCCTTTGACCTATTGCAAAGTGCCTGGTACTGAAATACATTTTCTGTGGAGTTTCTTATCCCAATAATGTTGGCAATGGCTCTGTCCTAGTTTCAGCAAGGGTAGAGTTAATTTCTCCTCAGTAGATGGTACAAGTGCTGTGTTTTGGATTTGGAATGAGAATGGTGTTGAGAAGACACTAATGTTTTGTGGTTTTGTTAAGTCATATCTATCCTAAGTCAAGGACTTTTTCTTCCCTGTCTCATGCTCTGTCAGTGAGAAGGTCAGCAAAATAAACTGGGAGGAAGCATGACTGGGACAGGTGACCTGAACTGACCAAAGGGGTATTTCCACACCACAGAACTTCATGTCGAATATACAAAGACATAAACGCAGTCATTATGAGTTCAGGAAGGAGTGTTTGTGGAGAAAAATGGTATTGTGCATCACTATTAAAAAAAAAAAAAAAAAAAAAGGATTTTTAAGATTATTAATATGATTATTTTCAATTATTGTAGCTTATTTTCAATTAGTAAACATTTTTTACCTCAATATACAAAGTTTTACTTTGATTCTCCTCCCCATTCAATTGAGATGGAGGAAGAGGAGAGGAGGAGGTGGAGCATGGTGTTTCATGTCCAGCTGGGCTTAAGACCATGACAGGCTCCTAGACGGATTTGTTCCCCACGACATCCCTATGCATAGGTTTCAGAGAAACTGCAGTGTGAGCAGCAAGAAGAGCTGTAACTCTTAATCACAGCAAAAAGTTCATGGTTTCCAGCTTTCTTTATCTTTGTTTCCCTACTCCATAGTTGTGGCTCCATAGTCAGAGATGCAGTGATTTTCCTGCTTTTAGTCAGACTTCAGAGAATATAGAAGTATTAGGTTTTTTCTAGGAAGGAGTGTCACTGGAAAATCTTTTTCATTATTTCTCATAGATATCTTCATGACAATGATACAAAGATATCTGAGAACATTTAGTTTAACCCTTTTTGTGCTGTGAGAAAATCTGAATCTAAATCTATCCCTGAAAAAAAATACATGGATATTTCTATGAATTTAAAGTATTGTAAAGGCACATATCTTCTTCTGTGTTCTGTTTACCTCATGGGATTTTAAAGAGGAAAATCTTGGGCAAATAAAGGATCCTGCTAAAAGAGAGACACTTCTAGAAACTGGAGGGATTAACAGAGGGAAAAGAGAAAGTAAAAAAGACAGCCAAGCCTCAGATAGAAAAATAGAATCAATTAGGTTTGAAAAGAGCTCTAAGATCATTGAGTCCAACCTATGAACAAACACTGTAGCAACTAGACCGTGGCACTAAGTGCCACACCCAGCCTTTCCTTAAACTGGCCTCACCAGTGCTCAGTACAGGGGGACAGTCACTGCCCTGCTCCTGCTGGCCACACTATTGCTGACCCAGGCCAGGATGCCATTGGCCTTCTGGGCCACCTGGGCACAGATTGCTCGTGTTCAGCTGCTGACAACCAGCACCCCCAGGGCCTTTTCTGCTGGGTCACTGTCCAGCCACTCTGTCCCCAGCCTGTACAGGGAGCATGGGGTTGTTGTGGCCAGTGTAGGACCTGGCACTTGGTCTTGTTGAACCTCATGCTGTTGGTGTTGGCATCAACCCAGCCTGTCCAGGTCCCTCTGCAAAGCCTTCCTTCCCTCCAGAAGATCAACACCCCCATGCAACTTGGTGTCATTCATGAATATCCTAACGGCAGACTCAATCCTCTCATCTAGATCATCAATAAAGATATTAAACAAAACTGGGCCAACACTGATCCATGAGAGAACATGAACAAAACCCCCCTACTTTCTGGGAACTAGAGGAAATTATAGAGTTGGCTGCAATTAAAAGAAATGTAGAATAAAGCATGAGAAAAGTCATGCTTAAAATACAGCACATTTTTTGCAAAAAACAGTATTTGCAAAATACAGTGGGCAGGGAGATATTTGCTTATAAACTTTTAAATTTTTATTTTGTCAAGTGTAGTCACTTCCAGTTTTCTCATTTTTAAAGGTTACTGTTTTAGCTCATACTCTAATAAATAAAGTCCTTTGGCCTTCTTATGGGAAATTGGTTTCAAGAAGATCTAGTCAGACTCAAAGCTTAAAGCAGCAACAGGAGTAGTTCCCAAGCTTATAGAAAAACATGCTACTGTAGGTAAGAGATTTAAAATACCCAAGTAGTTAAAAGATCAAGGTCACCTTTCAGAAGAAAGTTTTTCTTAAATAAAGAAAAACTTATGAATAGATGAGTTTACAACAAGACAAAAGTTCACCTTAATATCAAATTCCAAAGCTTACAGTGGTTCCCAAACTCCAGAGAGTTCAGCATTTGCTGCATTCTGGGTATATACAGCTAGACCTCATTTCTGAAAATCTTTCAGTTAAGGTTCTGAAACGTTTTATCTTAGCAAAACAGTTAAACAGAGTGGTGTTTTTTCTAACAGATCTCTTAAAGTACAAAGACACAGTTCACCTAATATGAAAAATATAAGGAGGCAAATTCAAACTGTAGACATTGACAAAGATATGTATAGCGTAATGGAGAGGTGAGGAGAAAGAGTAATCTGATTAATTACATAAAATCTAGCTCTCTCAGTTCCATCCTGGTGACTTACAACTCTCTAACACTTACAGAACAAAGATGCAAGGAAAAGAGCTAAAATAGAAATCTTTGACAGTAAAGTAGCTTTCTAATTTCTCATGTAGCCCTGAAAATTTCAATATTTTTTGAAGTTGGTGAACGACACCCATTTGCAAGCTTTGCTTTGATTCATCTGTTTTTGAGATCAGAAGCCAGAATTATTTAATGACAAGTATCAGCTTTTGTTCACAAACATGAGTTTAAAGGTTAATTATGCTACACTCACTGGACTTGTACCCAAGAGATTGCCCAGAACTCTAACAGATGTTATAAAAACATTGAAATTATTACTGTATTACTCTAAAATTCTCCAGAATCAGCATCTTTTCTAGTCTTATTCAAAGAGACTTTCACCTTTGAAGCCGAGCAATGGAGGAATTAGCAAAGGGAGGAGTGAAAGAGCCGTTCTGTGTCAGTTAGGTCTTTCACTTATCACTGAACTACAACCTTAAAAAAAATATGCTGCTTGATGGCATTTATACAGACAAATTTACCAGTATAAAAAAAAAAAAATCACATAATGCTAAAGAGAGAACTGTTCATACCTTATATAAACACTGTCAATTATGAAAGTAATCAACAGTATACTACTGATTTATACTGTGACATGGGAGTCATAATATAAAATAAATGTGGTTTTGTGTGGAATTTGTCATATGTGGAGGAAAACTCTATCCAAATACTTACTTTGAAGCATAAAATCTAACACAGCTGAACTCATTTTCCGTTCAGTGCAAGTATAAAATGAACTTCTCTCAGCATAGCTATACTATACTATAGCTAATGTTGAACACTAATTGTGCCCATGGCATACTTGTTAAAAACAAAACAGTTGGTCAGACACCACAGTAATGCAAAAATAGGTTGCCTGAAGGAGTGATCACTAAGGAGAGAGCTCAGATAACAGGCTTCACCGCTTTTATTACTTTAACCAGTCTTCCAGCTTTTAAATGTAAGGAGTTCTTACCAGAACACTATTGTTCTCAAACTGTTTCTAAGGCTGATTCTGAAGTCAGTATGTAATGAGTTTGGATTTGGAAATCTCCTTGTCACGTTTTCCACTACTGCATTCTGGTCTGGAGAAAACAAATCAAGTGCTGTAGTTCAATCTGTTCCCTTTTCTATATTCTGTCTTTGAAAGTCCTCTTGTATAATTAAGAATAAGTCTCAAAGTGCTCTTCAAATCAGGAACTAGCATTGATGCTATTTATGAAAATCCTTGTAGAAATCTCTAACAGTGTTCACATTGACTGAGATAGATTAAGCTGCATGTTCACTAAGCTTTGGCTGATTTCTGTCATTTTCCCACAGTAATAAAATGCTGGAAAAGTTTTATATTTAATTTGGGCAATGGGTTGGACTGAGTAATTTTCCTCTTCTTAATAATTTTAACAGAATTTAAGGTGTTTTACTTGTATTTCAAAGAATAAGGCATGGACATCAAAAGAAAACAACTGTAAAATGATATTTCACTGCATAATGATACCATCAACCCCCAGTTTGACTGCAGTTGGAGAATTCGATTATGTTACACGCATTCTTTGTGTTTACTATGCACAAAAAAGCTTTTTACCATGAAGAAAAAGATATATGTTCTGTGAAGAAATATTGATATGTATGGGATCATATACAGCTATGGAACACTCCCTGGTACAACATAGACATCAGCAATAGTCTGTTTTTGTGGATCTCAGTTGTATTTCTGAGTTGAGTTGGTGTCTATGAATGTGGGACTAAACTTAGCTGACATGGTCAGACAGCTTGTGGTACCCAGTGTAACTAATTTACTTAAAAATCAGGTATCCCTGCTTACCATGCGCAGTACAGATTCACACACAGATATGTATATACAAATAATATCTATAAGGCCACCTGTGTGTGTATATATACTTGCACACACTTAAACATCAGTATTAAATTCAAGTATCTACTTCTCACTTTTTATGTGACAAAAAACCCCAAAACTAAATTTTGCTGTCTTATAATGGAATGATGCACACTGTATCCTCCTCTTTTATTAAAGACAGATTAATATTCTCCTGCTGTGGGTCTACCCTGAAAGCAACCTCATATGACATTTTCATAAAAAGAATTTGTACATTCATTTTTTTAAAAAGAAGATGTGTGTTTAGTCTTTTCTGATCATGAAGAATGTAATTGTGATACAAAGTCAACAAGCATATTAGCCTCATTTCTAGAAGAGCATCATCACAGATCAAGTTTGTCAGAAAAGGAGCCAATGTAAAAAAATGTAGGAAAGAGTAAAAATATTTATCTGTGTATCTGCACTTAAATTCATCTGGTTCTATGAAGATATACTGTTTTAATTAGGGCAGTTTTCAGTGCTTATATATGGCTCGGAAAGGGCTGTGATAACTGTCAACAATACAGCAATTCTCCAATTTTGAACAATTTGTAATATAACATATTCATTATTACAAGAGAAACAGTTCAAGAAAAATATTTGACATAATAATGCAGTAAGACTTTTTAGCAAAGAACACATTTAATAACATAAGAGATGGGGGGGTTAGGGCTTGATTTGGTGTTGAGGTTTGTTATCACAGAAATTAAATGGAAGAAAACCATGCTCTTTTGCTCATTCTGCAGCAGAAACCATTTCTGTCCTTTAGTCTGGAATTGCACACTCTCAGGAAAAAAAAAAAAAAAGAAGTAATTTAGCCACTAAGCAGACATGCTTGAGCCAGCTCTGCCAGAACGGAGAAACTGCAGCAAAGCCCAAGTATAGCACAGAAAGTGCTATACTGCATATGGGGGACATACTTGCCTCATCCCCACCAGATGAGGCATCTCCCTGTCCATTTCTGCACTTGACTGTGGGCATACCTCCTTCTTTATATGGAAGAAAATGAAGTACAAACTAAAACAGATAGCACAATACCTAGTTCATGCTTTTTTAAGGAAACACTTACAGATCACCGTAGACAAGGCCATAAATCTGTGCTGTGCTGTGATGGTAGATTCCTCTCAGGATAATTAGAAGAAGGATCACAACAAAAGCTGGAAGCCCCCAACTCAAAAGGAAGTAAAGCAGATAGCGTGTCTCCGTGTGCTCATCATTCATCACAAGGACATACCAGAAATTAACAGCCTGAAGAATAATGCACAAAAACAATCAGTAGACATGGTGGTGTTAAACTATGCCAAAACCTGAATCACTCTAAAAGTCATAATGCAGCATATTTCTGACCTGGTACATGTATACGTATAAATGCTTTTCAACAAAAATACTTTGTCCTCACTTTTTTTCCTTAAGTAATGAAAAGGCATTATAAAAGAAATATGCTTATTTATATAACTCTTGCGAATTAGACTAACATAGAGGAAGGGACACTTTGGTAGAAAAGAATATTTTTGCAATGCAAAAATAACTTTTTGATGCAAAAGTCACTTTCTTCTTGGATATTCATACCTTCACATAGAAGACTGGCATATAGTATTTCTAAATATGATCTGTATTTAATATTTTTATGTTATTGTTCAGCTCTGTATATCTTGTAGGAAACACACTAAGTTTCTTCAACAGTTCTAACTGTGATTCTGTTCTGGGCTCAGCAGTACAACAAAGACAGGGAACAAGTCCAGCAATAGCCCATGAAGATGATTGAGGGACAGAAACTTCTCCCATGAGGGGAGGCTGAGAGAACTGTGACTGCTCAGCCTAGAAAGAGGATGCTCAGGAGGATCATATCCATGTGTATAAATATCTGATAGGAGGCAGTGATACAGAAAGAGACAGACTCTCCTCAACAATGCCCAGTGGTGGGGCAAGAGGCAATGGACCCAAATTAACATACAAGAAGCTCCAGCTGCGTAAAAGAAAAAGCTTTCTTATCATGGGAGTGGTCAAACACTGGGTCAAGATGCCTAGAGAGGTTGTGGAGTATGTGTCCTTAGATAACCAAAACCAAACTGACCATGGTGCAGGGCAACCTGCCCTACCTGCTTGAGATAAGGTGTTGCACTAGACAGTCTCAAGGTACCCCTAAAACTTCAATGTTTCTATAATTCTGTGTAATATATGTATAAGAGTTTGAGAAAAAACTGCAAATAAATGAATGTAAATTCACAGGCATCTCTAAAACAATCTGTGTCTTCTTATGATCAACTCATCATCAAACAGCATAATTTGGTTTAAAACCATATATGAATCAAAATGAAGTGGAATAGCTGAAACCCCTTGAAAGAACTGGTAGTATGAGTATGGAAACCCTTCAAGTGACACAGAATACTCATAGTATTGCCTGGATATTTGCATTTTCTTTAAGATGTTCATAGTAGAAACTCTGTTATGTTTGAGCATTTTTTAATATATATCTGCACACTACTGTCTAATAAACACCTAAGATATTCATAAAAGTATTTTTTGAAAAATTTTTTCTTCGCTTTCTCCACTTCAAAAATGTTCTACCACCTACAGGTCCACATGCTATATTATTATTTCTGACCTTTTATATGGGTGAATAAGGGATTAATTTTGTCTTTTTCTGCATGTAAGGTATCTAATTCGAGCTTGTGCCTTTAAGCCTGTCTTGTTAGTCAATGGAGAAAGGATAGGCACCTTCAGGCACTCATTAATCCTTACCCACACATAATCATTTCTCTCCATGGTCTACACAAGGGTTCCATATAATAATGTTACATGCTTCATTTTCAGCCATCTACTGTAAGGATAGGTAAAAATTCATATACAGTGACAAGACAATGCAATTAAATATTCTGTTGAGGAAATTTTGCACATTTCCCTCAGGAACACCTAATTTTCACATTAAAGTACTCTATTAGTTGTTTCTGGATTCCTTATGTAGATCTCACTAGTTAACTATCATTTCAGATTTTTTCTGTGATTTATATAGCATGACTATACAATGCTTTCTGTCATTGATAATAAAACATATTGCATGCTAACAACTTGTTTAAAAAAGGTTAGTAAGTGTTTTAAATGCTTTTTTACAGAATGACATTTTATGGCTATGTCCATGTCCAGTGTATATAAATATATTAATTATATAATAATTATTATGTCTTTTTTTATTTTCATTTGATGATTATTGCTATATGAACAACGGCAAAGTTTATTTTCCTTAAGAGATCACAGGTAAATCCCACCATATAATTGTAACAATGCTGTGTAGGTTGAGAGAACACAGAAAAACTATTCATTCCATTGCTGGACATGCATAGAAATAAAATATTAAACAGATGAAAATGGTATTTGGAAAAAAATCCATAGCTTGTGCAAAGATTGGTTGTTCTGTTCACTTTCACATGGGATTGAAAACTCATTCAAAATTCTGTTTGACACTTTATGCCAATAAACACTCTTCAATTACATGCTCTTATAATCCTGGGTAAGCTCTGCCTCACTGCAAGAACTTCCAGACAGCAAAATCCTTGAACGAATATATGCCATTACACTCAGGGATTGTTGCTTCTACTAATTCTGACAATCTGTTGAACATTGTTCTCAGTCATCCAACTGAAATTGCTTTCAAAGAAATCATACCTCATGTTCTTGCTCTGTGTTTGGTTAGCCATATTTAGGTATCTCACCTCATTTATCACAGCATAACACTTAACACCACAGCTGCTGTAAAGATGAGGTTGGATTATTCACATTTTCTGCACAGTCACATTTGTATTTTGATAATTACTAGTTCTTATCATCAACCCCTTTTGATGCTCCAAAATGTAATCAATTAAATAATGGAGGAGCTAATTTTAGCAAATCCCTTCCTGTTGCCATGCTGCAACAATAACCAGTTCAACAGAAGAATAAAATGTACAGTCCATTTTCCAGCTGCTCAGGTGGAAGAACAAATGGGCAAGTTGTGATTTGTTCTGATGTAGAATGCAAAATAATTGTTTATTCACATAACGCTCTAATGATGATAATGTGAACTTCGGTGAAAGTTTTTTTCTTTTAAAATGAGGCAATAATGGAAATTACCTTCCTAAACCTGGGATGCTTTTATTTATTTTTTAAATTATTCATTCATTTATCTTTAGTGATAATCACAGAATTTCAGAATGTTTTGTGTTGGAAGGGACCATCTAGTTCCGCAGATCCCGCCATGGGACATTTTCCACTGGACCAGTGTTCTGGTACCAGCCAGGACAGGGTTAATTTTTGCAGTGGCCATGGCTGGGAGCCAGAGATTATTCTGTACCACATCCCATCATTGCTGGGGACTGGAGAAAGGAACTCTTCTGGGGAGAAGGGGTTTGTTCTGGGTCAGTGTAGTATGGTGGAGGGAGCAGTTGGGTGGTGGTGTTTCTGTGTGAATCATTCACCTCCTTCTGGTACCCTCTGTCATTAGTATTGTGGTTGTACTGTTCATTTCCTTATCTCATTGCTGTTTCCGGCACACTGCTCTTATCTCAACCCATGATCTTTGCTTTCTGAGCCTCCAATTCTCTCCAGCCCAAAGCAGGGCAGAGGGAGGGGGAGGCTGGAAGCAAGTGAGCAGCGAATGGATTCGGTGGGAGCAGTATGTTGGAGAATACCATTCCTAAACAAGGACAACAAAGTTGCTCAAAGTCCCATCTCCAAACCACCCTTGAACACTTCTGGGGATGAAGTAGCCACAGCTTCTCTGGGCAGCCTATTCCAGTGCCTCACCACTTGTGCTAATCTGTGGCTATCTGACAAATAACAGGTGCAAAACACTTATAAAGTCTTTTCCAATCCAGTAGGAAAACTTCTATTTTCCTTCTTTCTTCTTTTTTACAAATAGCTGGAGGGGTCATTTTATAATTATTGTATGTTTTCATATAATTCCTTTTTTGAAGCTGTTAAGCAGTCTACAAATTATTCTCAAAATAAAAAGAAAAGCATCAAACTTACTTTAAGATTGGTAAACATCTTACAAGTCCAACACAAATTTATAGAAATGTACAGAAAATTTAAAGTGCGATTAAATCGATGTAGGAGAAAGATTCAGTTATGGGTGATAGCAAGTTCATGACTTTCATTCTGGTTTGCTTGTTGAACTTACGCTTTCACTGTTGATTTAATTCACTGTGTCAATAGCTCAAGAAAGCACAAAGAATCATAGTTTTACATAATTTTACTCTGTGTCAGAATTGGCAACTGAGAACTACAGAATTTTTTTTTCTTACCTCAATAGACAGCTTTTAAATTTTTTTTTGTTACTTTCTTTTGCAACATGTTAGAAAATACTAAAGAGAAGAGACTGATTTTCCTTGTCATGCTGAAAGATATTCTTAGCATGTGCTCCTAAGATAAAAGCATTTGAAAATAAAAAAACACATTTATGCTGTTCCGTTGTACAAAGGGACACTTGTCAGGATGAAGACTACTGGATTTCAGACATTAATATAAGGCAAATATTTCAGGCCCATAAAGAGCCATTTGCACCTTGCTTACTCCCTTCCTTCTCCAGTTAAGAAAGCCTCATCTGGGTAATGTTACCAGCTTTCTGTGACTTACAAATTCTCCTTACAAAAAACAAGAAACAAGACCATACAATACAAAGGGAGATGAAGAAACAGACAAGAAAGAATGATTTGATGTGATCTTTGCTCTGATGCTGAAAATGGACCAGGTGACCTCTGAGATCCTTTCCATCCTTACATTTTAGTCAATATATGAGAAGTAGCTACATTTGCGACAGAAATACTGATATTAAATATGTCTACAAATACAAGAAGCTAAAAAGAGAAGAAGAATTAAAACATGAAGCTATAGATAAATTGTTTTGTAAAGAGCATTGACATAAGATAACAAGTTAAGCATAATTACTATACCTAGCACTATGCAGAAGATGGAAAGATTACAAAAAAAAATGTTACTATAGCACCTTTTGATCACTTAAAATACGGATTTTATGGATGTTCCAGTTCCATGTGCCTGCACGGTCTTTGTACTTGATTATCACATTCACCCATTTCTGTATTCCATGATCAAAGCAGTCACTTGAAGATTTGTATGATGTAAGTCAATGATCAAGCATATGCACTGTGCTATGCAGCCTCACAGAGGGCAGTGACAGCACTAAGGACAAAAAATCTCTTCCTGTAATTTTACTCTTTTGCAGACACAAGTCTTTGTCCCATTTAAGTATAAATACATTAATTCTGCTTTCCAAGCAGGTCATGTATATATGCTGAGAAATATAAACATTAATTTCCCAGGCTTTTAAGTGTGCTGTTCAGACAGCAGTAGCATCTAGACTTCCCAAATCAGTCTAGTTTCCCATTGGATCCACAAGCTTTTCTAGAGTTGTCACAGGGACCAATTCAAGCACAGAGATGTCCCCAGCACTCCTTCCTCTGCCCTGATGTAGCTTACTCATTCCATTATGAGATTTATAAATTCAAGACATATTCCCAGCCAAGAGGAGTAAACTGTAGCTGAGGACTGGGTTGATCTATATTTCAGATTATTTCTTTCATTTTGGGTCTTTCAAAGTTTAGGAATTACTCTCAACTGAAGACCTGCAGCTATAAAAAGGGGCTTTACTCCTGGCAGCTCATCCCTCAGCAGACTGTGATGGATTCTCTCTTAAGCACTTTCATCTTGTGAGATTCCCATTAAGAGTCTTCATGTTTAACACAAGCCTGAAGCTCCACTAAGTGCAATGTATTATACAAGTTCTTAGGATTTAGCCAAAGTCTACTTCAAAAAAATAACACTGGATTTCAACTACAGACATAAAAATGACCAACTGTTAACAGTCATACATTTTTTTTTGCCATTATAAGTATTTTTGCAATTCAATGCAATGTAAAACACATAGAATGGGATGAGGAAATACTATCAAACACTGAGTTGCCAAGGCTTGAGACATCCCAGTGAAAAAGAAATTTAAAAACATTACTTTGTCCAAATTAGTGAATGAGCAACTATGAAGAATATAATTTACAGTTTACAAAATAACTTAGAGTTGTTAACCTATGAGACCATATTTTGCCAAGAAGACTAATTACTGTATTGAGGCCATCTACATGTAGCTTGCTAAGGCTAATGAACACAGCTGAGCTGTTGGAGAGGCTGCTAGGGTTTTTAATGAACATGAGCCTGGCATATCCCAGGAAAATGCCACTTATCACACGAATGTTGTGATACGAGAGAAAGTTGTATTCAAATGCAGCGTAATTTGCAATTCTTGGTTTGGCCTGACAGCCTGCATGTTGAAGGATTTGTATGGTAATGTATGGAGCTGCATATATAAAGCCGTATGCTATAATAAATGTGCTGGGGACACATCCTCTTAAAATAACAGACAAATAAATTGCTTAACTCACATTCTGGTGCTAAATATACATTTCTATATGAGGGCATAATAATGTATTTTTTCAAATAACGCCACAGCTTGTTATTTTTGACAAGTATTTTGGTAACTTTCCATAACTTATTTGATTGTTCATGGTTTGTTTTTTCCACCATTTACTGTTTTGTAATGCATCAAATGAGCAACAGAGCTGTAAGTAGTCGAGTACAAGTCTGATGAGGAATGGTTGAGGGAGCTGGGGTGGTTCAGCCTGGAGAAAAGGATGGGGGGACATGATTTAGTTGTGGACTTGGCAGCGCTGAGTTAACTGTTGGACTTGATGATCTTAGAGGGCTTCTCCAACCTAAACAATTCTATGATTCCATAAAAATTCTGGCAATAATTATGAATACATATATTCTGTATTTTAATTCAAATTTGTGAAGGTATGTTTGTTATGTTATACAAGTTTAATGACTAAAATGCCACTGACTCAACAAATCACAATTGTAATAATAATTGCTGATATTACAATTGTATCAGCTGCCTATTGGCCTAACCAATGGATTATACTATTTCCACAATTCGAAATTGCTGGTACTGGAGGTACTCAAGCTACCAGAGTAAGCAAAGATATGATTGCATTTACTTTCCCAGATGGGGTAACAGTCTCCACAAGACCTTTTGTTAAAAATGGGAAATGTTGTTAAAAATGGGACACTGTTGCACCACTTAAGGGCAGTTAATGCAGTCATGGAAGACATGGGTGCCCTGCAGCCAGGACTACCATCACCTGTAATGATACCAGAAGGATGGGATTTGTTAATTATTGATCTGAAAGATTGTTTCTTTACTATTCCTTTGTGTAGTGAAGATGCAGAGAGATTTGCCTTTTCAATTCCTTCTGTTAACAAAGCTGCACCTGCTCAGCGTTATCACTGGGTGGTTTTGCCCCAGGGGATGAGAAATTCCCCCACAATGTGCCAAATCTATGTTGCCTGGGCATTGGAACCTGTGAGAAACAAATTTCCACAATTGCTTATCTATTATTACATGGATGACGTTTTGGTTGCAGGTTACAACTTGGCCAAAATCTCTATATTGGCTGAATTACCTGATGCTTTAGAAAGCAGAGATTTAAAAATTGCTCCTGAAAAGGTTCAGCAGTATGATCCATAGAAATATCTGGGGTGGATTATTGAAGAAAGTAGAGTTAAGCCCCAGAAAATTGATTAAAAGAGACATTCAAATCTTAAACGATGCACAAAAATTAGTAGGAGATTTACAGTGGGTAAGAACCTTATGTGGAATCACTAATGATGATCTAAAACCACTTGTTCAATTGTTGGGTACTTCCACCCACGTAAATGATAAACGATCACTTGGCCCTGAGCAATTCAAGGCATTGCAGGTAATATCAGAAAAAATTGTAACTGCTCATGCGGATCGGATAAATGCAGATTACCCTGTTCAATTAATGATTGTTAACTCAGAATCCACTAATGTTAGTAAAATAACACGGGAACATCCATGTGCCATTATAATGCAATGGATACTAGAAAAGAAAAATCCTCTGAGAATCCTTGAGTGGATATTTCTGCCAATAAGACCCTCTAAAACTGTCAGTCTGGAAATATTTGCTCATCTCATACTGAAGGGAAGAGCTAGAATTGTAGAAATCCTTGGTAGAGATCCTGAAACAATTCTTTTGCTAATGGTTCAATCATATCTGGAATGGAGGTTGCGAAATTCTGATGATTTGCAAATTGCTCTTGTTGGATTCAAAGGTGTTATCAGTAATCGATTTCCTCCACATCGTTTGCTTTCATTGTTAAAAGATCAGGCAATGGAACAACATCCTTGCCGATCTGAGATTCCTGTGGTTGGTA
>VZRF01014345.1:22098-52933 GCA_013396875.1 Vireo altiloquus | reverse complement strand
ACTTCAACAGAACGACGTCACTTCAGGAAGACTGCAGCTACCATCTTATCAGACTGCAACGACCACCCTGACTAACAGGGTGTCAGGTTGTATTGTGACTCTGTCAGTTTAAAGCAGTGGGGGGTTTTCTGCCTTGTTTTATGTATATATATATATATAGGTAAAGAACTGTTATTCCTATTCCCCATATCTTTGCCTTAAAGTCCCTTAATTTCAAAATTATAATAATTTGGAGGGAAGGGGGTTGCATCTTCCATTCCAAGGGAGGCTCCTGCCTTCCTTAGCAGACATCTGGTTTCAAGGCAGATCTTGGCTCCCAGTGTGGGGCTCGAGGGCGTCAAGAGAAAAGGGTGAAAAAAGGAATAACAGTTCCTGTAGCTTAAATTTGTGTGCTGAATATAGAAAACCTTGTTAGGCGGCACCATGTGGGCTAGCTTACTCTGGTTCAGGTGGCACATGGTCATGCCATTAAAAATGGGACCTTCTGTGAGTAAATAACCCTGGGGGAAGTTTTATCTCAACTCTTCAAACAGTTATTTGGGCCTACCCCACCTGCTTTCAAAGGGTTTAGATTTCCCCTAGCTACTAACCAAGTGTTGTGGATAGGTATACTCTATCTAGTGTTGTTGATAGGCCTACTTTATTTAGCATTCAGAGATAAGGCANAATAACAGTTCCTGTAGCTTAAATTTGTGTGCTGAATATAGAAAACCTTGTTAGGCGGCACCATGTGGGCTAGCTTACTCTGGTTCAGGTGGCACATGGTCATGCCATTAAAAATGGGACCTTCTGTGAGTAAATAACCCTGGGGGAAGTTTTATCTCAACTCTTCAAACAGTTATTTGGGCCTACCCCACCTGCTTTCAAAGGGTTTAGATTTCCCCTAGCTACTATCCAAGTGTTGTGGATAGGTATACTCTATCTAGTGTTGTTGATAGGCCTACTTTATTTAGCATTCAGAGATAAGGCAAAATTGACTTGGATAACTACCCAGGCACTCACCTCAGAGTCTAGGGATGATGCCTCAGAGCCTAATCCTGCTGCAGAACCTGACATGGCCTCAGAGACTAGAGATCCTGTCCCAGAGCCTGAACCTGCCCCACGACCTGACACAGCTTCAGAGACTAGAGATCCTGCCCCATGGCCCTACCCTGCCCCACAGCCCACCTCAGAAATGGACCACCTGAACTGAGTGGGAGTCCTGGTGAAGGAGATACACAAGATAGGCCAGATGCTGAGGGAATACACCTCCCCAGCTAGTGGAAAACCCTCGCCCTGAAGAGGGTGAGTCTGATGGTGCAGCAGTGGAACCATGGATATTACAACCATCCAGGTTCCATCTGAACCACAAGAGCAATCACAGCCGGCAGCAGTTGCCCCTGTGCAGAGGAGAAAGCAAAAGACCAAAGCTCTATCACTTTTCACTTTTGACAGATTTTTTTTACTAAACTCTTAGATGCTTCTAATATTGTATTAATGGGCCTCCAGTTGCCAATTTTTTTTTTCTTGCTTTATATTACTCTTAATATATTATTTTCTAGTCACATACTGGCATTTGGAAGTGAAGGATTTTTTAAAAGCACTTGCTGTGAGACCTGCAAGGTATTCTACAAGTCTTTTCAAAGTTAGGATTGGGAGTTCTTTTGTTTCAAATTATGAATGCACCTATTCTTTGGATGCTCCTTCTCTCTTGGTAACGATAACCTTCGCTCCATGCTACTAACTCTACACCATCTTGACTTTATCTCAATGGCGACCTTTAAGATCACAATCTTCCCTGATGATATGAAGATAGAACTTTTTTTAGTTGTTTGTAGTCACATCTAATATATTTACTTTTCCTGCCTCATTGCAAATTTATACCAGAAATTTTATATGATTCTCTCTTCATTTATATAAAAAAACCCACCAACCAACCAGCCCACCTTAACAAAAATTCCACAAAAGAAGACGACACTATTGTCGACCAAACCAAAAGTACAAAGTTTATTCACTGATGCCAGCTGATGATGTGAGCAAATCAATGAGCTTTCTAATGATTAAAGAATTTATTAAACTCTAAGTTCTGAATTAGCAGACCTTAACCAGGCCTCATAACAGAAATTTCCAGAGAAAACAATGAGTCTAAGTTGCCTTTTTAATATTTTACAAAAGAGAAGATGGAAAGACCAGAAGACTGAAGAAATTCCGTACCAATCAAGTAAAAAAAAATCAACAAAGTAAGCTGAAAATTGAAATAAGAATTATGTATGAAAAATAAGTAAGTGCAATACAGAGCAGTAGTAATTCCAGTTTGTCATGATAAGTGCTGAAATCCTACCATATGTTAGACTTTAAAATGAGGATACAGCACATGACATACGGAAACAAATCTTATGTTTATATTGCAACAAATGTGGAAGTACTAAATGTCTTCTTTGCCTTACACTTTTTTAGTAAGAGCAGCCTTCAGGGATGCCATGTCCCAGAAACTAGGGGATAAGGTTGGTGCAAGAAAGATATACCCTTGTTGGAAGAGGGTCAGGCCTGGAAATAATTTAGCCCACGGGACAATGGAACCTGATGGGATGCACACATGAGTGTTGGGTTGCCATTCTAAGACCACTTGCAACAATCTTTCAACAATCGGTGACTAGGAAGTACCCAAAGACTGGAGAAAAGCAAAGGTCAGCTGCATCTTCAAGAAGCACAAGGAGGAGGATCTGGGCAACTGCAGGTTGGTCAGTCTCACCTCCATCCTTGGGAATGTGACGGAGCAGCTAATCGTGCAAGCAATCTGCAGGCACATAAAAGATGAGACAATCGCCAGGAGTAGCCAGCATGGTTTCACCAAAGGAAAGTCATTCATGACCAGCTTTAGATTAACTTCTGTGATGAAGTCACTGGCCTGGTAGGTGAAGAGAGAGCAGCATATATTGTCTACTTGGATGTTTTACTAAAGCCTTTGACTCTGTCTCTGGTAAGATATTCATACATGAGTTTTTGACTTGTGGGCTGGAAATGCAGACAGTGAGGCTGACAGAAAACTAGTCTGAACTTCCTTGGAAGGTACTGTTTTTAAGTGGTTTATGTGACAACACTTCAGAACTGTTCAAAGAAGTGCAATGAAACTGATGAATTTGAAGCATTCTGATGAAAGAAAGAATTTTTTTTTTAAAAAGAAAAAATTTAAATGAAAATTTTTTCCTTGCATTTTGTGGCAAACCAGATCATGTAATATATTTCCATTCAGAGAATGAGCAACACCCAGTGAGGAGGACAGGAAGGTTTATCTGTTGAAAACCGTAGGTAACTGATTAATCATGTTCCAGTCAACTCAAATCAGTCTGTCTTAATGCTCTGTTGCAATTCTTCAGCCTGACAATGCAGTGAATAGTGAAAAAATATTTTACAAAGACCTAAGTCTATCTGACGCAATATTAGCCAAAGAAGTTAAACAGGAAGTAAACAAGTTGTAAAACAGGAAGTTTCAGCACTGATACTGCAAATGTTAAAACCCAGAGGCAATAAGTAAAAGAAAAGATAAAAATAAAATAATAAAGCAGTAAAACACAATTTATAGTTTTAAGCATTCAAAAATGTTTTCACAAGGGGAGAATAAATCTGAGAGCAATAATCCTCTCCAATTGCAAGAAGTGATGAAAAGGCAGCATGTTGTGATGGGTCAAGAAAGAAAACATCTTGCAATGCTTTAGGGAAAGAGCTGTGGAGAGGTTAGCCCCAGAAAATATAAAAGCATCAAGCAGCTGAACAACAAACATTTAACCCTGGAAGAGAGCACAGGGCTAAGTCTGACAAACCTGCACACAACAGTTGCATTTTCCCATTTCAGCAGGAAGCACTTGGCCTCCTGCAGCTGAGAAAAAGATTCTTCTCACTTGGAGAAACCTGCAGAACAACTGGTCAACTCTTTTAAAACACTTTGGAGTGTGCCTGTGAGGAACATGTCAGTATACTTATGCCACATTTTTTCAATTTATGTAAATTGCTGTTTCACAGTATGAGTTCACAAAGCTTTAGACCATCTCTTCTTCTAGAAAGAAATGCCTTCTTATATGTCTTACAGAAATGGATCCTAACAGTGGTCATTTAAACATTAAACATTTCAGATTTTTGTCTATTATCAATTTTCACATTGAACATTTTTGTCTATTATCAATTTTATTAAATTGTCTAAATGGAGATTGTCTGCCTTATGGAGATGGTTTTATATGCATCCATATTAAAAAATAAGAGAAAACAAAGAGCCTAACCACATGCTATCTATGATTATACCAATCCGATCTCAATAGAGGAACAGTATCAAAAATATAATTTAAAGTGCTGTTCCTTTTGTTGGACTTAATTGCAATGAACAATAACATAGGCAAATAAACACATTTAAACTCTCATGTCCTCAGTGAACTGCTCACTTATGCTTTGAATTTACTTTATATGGGTAAAAAAGGGGTTCCCCACTTGAACACAGGGACACTGCTTAATAATAGTGCATATGAATCATACTTTTTGTTGCTGCTCGGTAGGACAGGACAGCACTGATGTGAGCCAAGTATTCTTGTGTTTTGTGTTCTGATATTAAATGCCAGGACAAAAATACCAACAAAGGACGTACAAAAAACTGGAGAGATTCATGGCCACCAGCAAATATTCTAAGTCACTCTTTCTGGAAAAAGTAACAATACAACACACAGCATGTATCAGAACACAGAGGAAAAGGTTATGTAAGTTAGAATACTCAAAACAGAGTATTTAACTGGGTGGAAAGTCCAATAACCACCTTTTCATTTCATATTTATTCTGTATTAATATTGCTAAAATAAGTAGTTAAAGATCCTTTGTGAATGTATGTGAATGCTAAATGACTTCACTGGTCATAAAGTGGTTTATTTGAGAGGAGTGCTTTGTAATTGATAAAAACATACATGCAGCTTAAGCTTTATTTCTGTCTTCAGTTAAGTCAGTGAACATAGATGTTAAAAAATAAGTATCTTATGAACATCAGCACCATAGTCTTACTCTATAATTTGTGTGCATTTTGTATTTTAGACCTATTTTTATGTTTATGATTTATTTGTTTAGCCTGTTTATTCTATATCACTGCAAACTGACATTGTAAGAAAATCCAAACAGCTAACTAAAATAAAATACCTTGAAATGTTGAAATTATATTTACAACAGTGACCCACAGTGCTTTTGTAAAGATGTTTACACTTTATTAAGCAGCAGCAGAACTAGCAACCATTTTCAGTAGTGATTAGACATCAGTAACCGTATGTTACTCATTCCTGTCCCCCAGCTGAGTAGGATGGTTGTTGGTTTCATGCTGTGTTTGATCCCTGCCTTCTTCACTTCCCATTTTTAGGCTCAGAGACATTTTTTTTGCTTCACTGAGTAAGGAGGTAGCAATCTGAGGGTGCAGGATAGGGGTAGGAAGGTGTGAGTCACCATGATGCAAAGCACAGCAGCACACAGCTGGCTATGAAGTTGAAGTCAGCTATTGGGCAAAGACTGGGGTGGCTCACACCCTCCTCAAAACAAGCCTGACACAAGCACCCAGCTGCATAAAGTCCTCTAACACAGTTTGTCTTCTTCTCCAATCATACTATACCTTACAAAGAATATGTTTTAACAAGCTTTTAGCAGATCTTAACCCACTTAGTTTTATGTACAAATTCAGAAAAATGTATCTGGCATAGTACGCTATGAAGAGTTTTTGTTATCCTCATTTAGATCTGCAACAAAGATACATGTTGCTTTTGTTACTCATTACAGAACAAGAGCCAGGCATCCTGCGTCCTGCTGCAAGATTCACAATAACACAAGATTTTATTGTAATGATGCAAAGAGAAGCTGAAAAATCTTCTTTGTAAAACTATCAAAACTTTATTTACAGTCTTTTCCAGGTTCAAGTACTCACGCAGAGCTCAGGCCTCTGCTCTGAACGTGCTGATTTGGCAGGTCTAAAACAAGCTCCTCTCATGGACTTTGATTTTCTACAGTAAAATCGGTGTCATATTATTTTCTGTCTAGCAGCTCAGGTAAGAACCTGGGCAGATCTGCCATGACACATTAATTTACTCTAAAGGTATCTCAGGTTGGATCTATATTCGCTTATGGGGTGTATCAGGAAAAGCTTTCAATAATGTGGCTTCTCACTTCCTACATTTCTATAGAATAGAATAGGATAGAGTTTTTCTTAATGCTCAGGTGTAAGTTTCCTGCAAAAAGCGCACACAAATTTGATGACATGACCATTTATGAACTCTGAACTGAATTTAGGACTCTATCCATGTTCAACGATATGTGATGTTGGGTAAGTAAAATGGAAAGAAAACATATCTGATAACCTCTGATCCTTTATGTAAATAGTTCAGAGTGGTCAGTGCCCCATGTCCCATGGTCAATGTCCCAAGCCTGTCAGTGTTTAAGAGGTATTTGGACAACACCTTTAAAAAATATGCTTGAATTATTACTTGTCCTTGAAGTGATCAGGCATGGGACTCTATGATCATTGTAGGTCCCTTCCAATCAGAACGATTTCATTTTTTTGTAGTCTAGCAATAACCTGAATATGAGAAATATAAAATTACTCCACAGAACCTAGATTCTGGCTGGAATAATGTGCAACTCTCCACCTGCTTGCCTGCAGATTTGCCCCTGTAGGAGTCATAGCACAGGGTAGGGCAGACTCACCATAAACTGGGGTCAGGATGCAAGCAGCATGCAGCCATAGATAGTACTTTAAGCATGGTAGAAAAGGTCTCTCATGTTCCTCTATAAGGCTGGTCAGTTGTGAAGGAAAGCTGTGTGTTGTAGTCTACATGCTGCAGGAAAGGGATGCAACCTGCTCCAGTGGAAGGTTGTCTCTGCTCATAGCAGTGCGGTTGAAAATAAATAATCCTTAAGCTCTGCCTAACTCAAAGTTTTCTAGGATTCTGTAACTGCTTATTTATCCTCTTAAAAAAGAAATAACCAAGATGTAATTCCAGACAAAGAGTGTCTTCTGGGTTCATAATGATTCAGTAGCAAACCTCTGCCTAAATATTAGCCCCTCTAGACAGCTCTGAAATTGCCTTGAGGGCCTTCTCCTTTTCCTTATCTATTCTCTATTGTCTTTTTAAAAGACAATAGGTTAAGCAAAAACTCCTAGTAAAACTGTTAATGGTAATCTGAGACATTTACAGAATCAGTGGCTGCACACACAGATCAAAAAGCAGGTATACTAAAACTGCAACCTCTAACAAAAGGCTTGTGATAGTAAATGATTATTATTCTCAGTAGTACTTCTGGTGGTAGAGTGCATGCTGTCTACAGTCTCAAAAAACCCCCAGAGGTTTACATATATGGAGAGAAATCTTCACAAGACTATGGGATTTGTCTTCATTTATTGTTTGGAAGAAATATTCTAACATGAAATCTGGTGTCAGAGGAAAGAATATTTAATTGAAGCAATTTGGGTTTTGCCAGAAGCTTTTAAAACATAAACACATTTACTTAACACAAACAAAGCATTCTTTAACAAGGGCTAATAGGTAAGTTACCTAGTTCTACTATTATTTTTAACCTATGATATAAAATAAATGTTTGCTTATTTAATTATATGCTGCAATATTTGATCCAGATTCTTTCTAAATACAGCCTTGAGAATGATGAGGACAAGTCCTATGAGGTGTAGTTGAGGGAGCTGGGATTGTTTAGCCAGGAGGAGACTCCTCACTCTCTACAATTGCCTGAAAGGTGTGAGTCACCCTCTTCTCCCAGACAACAAGATGAGAGGACAGTCTCAAACTCCAGCAGAAAAGGTTCAGGTTGGACAGCAGGAGGAACTTTTCCACAGAAAGGGTGATTAGATGTTGGAATGGACTGCCCAGGGAGGTGGTTGAGTCACTATCTCTGGAGGTGTTAGGGAGAAGACTGAATGTGGTACTTAGTGGTCTAGTTGACATGGTGGTGATTGGTCAAAGCTTGGACTCTATGATACCAGGAGTCTTTTCCAACCTAACTGATTCTGTGAACTCAGTGATCAGTTTAACTTTTTTTTATGATATAGAAAGCTGTAAATCCTGTTTTCTTTGTGCAAAAAGCTTCATAATTGCAGAGCAGCAGAAGGTTTCCCTACCTAACAGAAACAGAAAATAAAACCCTTTAGATTTTGTTGTGCTAGTGGAAAGATTGAATTTTTAACCCACAATAATCAATGTCACTTAGTAATTGCATGGGCTTTAACAAGCAATAAAGATTTAAGGTGATTCTACTTGAAGATAGGGATTTTCAGATCTGTATAATAAAATCATTGGGACCATGCCAGCTAATGTACGTTATTAAATAGCATTAAATAATGTCTTAGTAGTCATAATTTATCTGTTCTTTACAGACTCACCTCATCTCTAAACAAATTGGGGAAGGAACTGGGTCACTAGTGCTCTGAGCATTAACTCAGATAAAAAGAGACAAACAAAGAAAAATGCACTAAATATGCCAAAAAGATAAGGATCCTAGAACTGTATCTACCCTTAAGCAACATAATAGATTAGGTATTGAGTACAACTTTTAGTACATAAACATTATTGTAAAAATAAATTCCAGACCATAGTTCAAGTATTTATAGAATTCAGAAGGTGAATCCTCCGGCTACAGACTTTGTTCAGGGGTACAGACTGAATCACTTTTTCAGTCACTTGAAACACAAACACAGAAACTTCCTTATCTAGATAGAACTTGTGCTCTGCGGTTCTGCCAACATGTGAAAATGAACTGCAGAGAAAATCAGTTATTCCTAAAATCACAATTATTCCAATTGTCTTCACACAATGTTATTTAAAATACAGTAGTGTTTATTCTGGAATAAGAGCATGTGCCAATTGCTCTGAAAACGGTAGTGCCTGCTATATTTTTTTTGATATTTAGGGACTAAAGCTTCCAATGAACACTAGAGAATATAATGTTTTCTGTAATAGTTTCTCATATATATAATGAGAATACAGAACACATTATCACATTATCTTCTTTTTTTAAGTAAGTGGGCTTGCAGATAATAGTCCAACTCTGGTCTGGGTCTCCCATGCTGGTCAGCAGTGCTCAGTGGGGGAGAGAAAGCACTGAACAGCCCAGCCCAGTGCTTTGCCTGCTGTGCCCACCCTGCTGCCCCTGCTGTGAGGAGGGCACTTACCCCAGATGAGCCATCTTCATCTGCCACTGGAACTGCTCTCTAAACTCCTGCCCTCCTGGGAGGGATCAGACACCATCTTGTCCCTTTATCCTTCAAGCCACGTGGCCACCCCTGTCAGGTGTCATCTTGAGAAGGGTATTTCCAGTATTTTGGCTCTGCTGACTCATATTCAACTTGCCATTGACCAGGACCCCCAGGCTCCTTTCTCTGTCTCGGCTTTCCAGCATCTCATTTCCCAGTCTGTCCATGCATCCAGGATTGCATCATCCTGTCCAGGAGGTCTATAGTAGACTCTCACTTTATTTGTTTGCCCCTTGGTTTAACCCAGAGGCTCTCAACTGTGACTTTGCCAACTATGAACTCCATACATTCTATCCCTTGTTATATACAGTCCCACCTCCCAGCTTCTTCTGCCCTACCTATCCCTCCTTCAGAGCCTGGAACTGTGCAGTAGGGCACTCCAGTCACAGGACTCATTCCACCAGGTTTCACTTATGCCAATGATGTCGTCTGGGATGCAGCGAAAGCTTTGAGCTCCTCTTGTGTTTTCCTGCTGCTGTGTGCATTAGTCAAGAAACGTTTCAGGTGTGGTACATTGTAGCCAACACCTCCTGAAGCAGATTGAGAGATCCCATTCCTCATCACTGTTAAGCCTGCTGTTTTCCCTTTCCAAGTTTGTTTAAAGCTCTGTCAATGAGCTCCAATACCTCCTGTGCTAGAGCTCTTTCTTCCCTGTGATAAAGATGTATCTCATCACATGTCAGGAGAACAGGTGTGAATAGATCATCCCATGATAAAAAAGCCCCATTTTTTTCCAATTACATTAGCCTCAGAGCCACACATTGATCCAATGGATCTGCCTAGACTTATGATTATTCCTAAGAGGGCAGCAATTTCTGAGCCCCTTTCTGTTTTATTGTGTCAAACTGAAACCAGAAAAAGAAACTGAAAACATTTCAAATTGATTTCCAACCAACCGTCTTACACAAAAAATTGCTTTTAAACAATAATGTATTTAACAGGTTATTAAGACACTAAAGAATTTTCAGGTTCAAAAATAATGTCTTCTACCATACATTCTACAACAGTGAGGAAAGCTCGTCATATGTAATGACCACACTGTATTTTTAATTATAGTTAAACTGATATCCAGACCACTCTATGTACCACTAGCTGAGTGCCAAAAATGCTGCAAGAATAGCAAATCTTCTGCCACTTCATAAGACATATATGGTATACTGCTGTGTACTGAAGAATTCCTCTCAAATCATAACTCACATACAGCATTCAGCAAGAGAAGGATAAATACCCATGACTTAATAATTTTTTTCTGGGATTGTTTTGAACACTGGATATGCTCCTCCCACACATTGCACGAAGACTACTTTTTACTTAATATGACAGAATCAAATAACTTCAGATCTATGTTCTTTAAGATAGCTAGTTCTGATAGCTGCCTAGCCCAGCTTACATTCCTTCTCTCAGATGACTGCAGCTCCTCTGCAGGTCAGTTGCTGCATATCTTAGAGCTGTTAAAGTTCAGCAGGTCCAAAATGATGAATATTTCTCATGTGTGTGTGGTAATTCCGCAGGCAAAAAAAGTTTCAGAACAGAGAGTTCTGAAAACCAGCTTTGCAAAGTGTATACTTATATCACATATACAATGAAAACAGACTGAGAGAAACAGCTTTGTATATGGGAGCATGTGTAAAAAACCAAATACTGTCTATGCTTAACAGACAGTTCCAAAGCAATGAAGTACACTTAGTTGCAAGACAGGAACAAGACCACTTTTTCTGCAACCTCTCTTTTTCTAGGAACATGCAATTATCCTTCTTATCTTTTATTGCAACACCAGCCAAACATAGAGAATATTTGTCTTAAACACTCACACATCTCAAACCTGTCCCCTTATAGAGTTTGCTTCTATATTTAGTTTCAACATCTTTCTTGTTCCTACAGAAACAGAGATGTTTTTGCTGTGACCAAGTGTTTCAAATGATTCCTATGCTTGACTCTATTAATAATAGCTAGCAACTGCTCTCCTCAGACCACTCACATGTGTTAAATTAATCAACACCAGAAGGTCAAATGTACATAAAGCAGCTTATTAATTTATTAACTTCATGTCCTCATCACCATGTTTTGGTTTTCTATTTCTTCTTAATATGTTCATGCAGTCAAATACTATCACTGAAATATCTTCTGAACTCCAAACTTGCATTGATTACATGCTACTTGCTTTTTGACACCATAGCAAAACAGAATTTTGTCATTTCGAAGAAAACAATTTCCTCTGGCTCCTGAGTTAATCTCATCTGTGGAGGCACCTTCCAACATTCTCTCTCCCTCCACCTCCTCATTATGCCACTCACGTCCAGGCCACATTTGCAAATAGCCCAAACACATGTTCACAGGCCCTGTGGCACAATAAGAAGAGAATTTCTGCCATGCATAGTGATTGCTCATGTTGTGTAAGGTCAGTTTTAATTTCTATTGAATCTTCTACACAGATATGACTTCATCTGCTTTATGCTTTAAGTCAGCTGAATATGAGCTAGGTCCAGATAAAAGCTGCATAGTTTGGCTAACACTGTGTAATACTTAAGAAAATAAGTCTTGTTGAGAGAAAAAGTTTCACATTAGTTTGAATACAACGCTACTCTTAACTCTTACTCTTAACAGGTAAACAGACCTGCCCTGAATCCAGTTTGAAGCAGCAGTAGTGTATACTTATCTCTGCAAGGAAAGGACTTCACAGGCATATCCTTGCTTTCCAAGGCCAGACAAATAAAATGTCCCTGGGTAAGATTAGGTTCAGATGCCTCATTTTTCACATTGCATGGCCACCTGGATGGGAATTTTTAAGACACCCATGGACTTGTTCAAAAGAACCAGGTGGGAAGCTGGGGAGAACCAGGGTGAGCTCTGTGTCGGTGGGATGGCCACAGCTCGCCCTGGCCCCCTGGTGCCTTAAATCAGTCTCTGTTCTAGTCCATGTTGGAGTCAGAAAAAGCTTGGGAGCTTTTCCTGCTCCTCTGGCTGTTTGCTTTACTCTCAGAGCTCCTCAAAAAAGGCTTAGCCTGTGAACCAAGCTCGTGAGAGCATTTGTCTCAACTTCTGGATGAACTGAGAACACCAAAGAAATGAGGAGATGTTGTTTAGTGTGTCACAGAATGTGTAGTTGTAGTTTTTAGGTTTTGCTATATATGTTATATGGAGCCAACATGGAGATTCTAGGGTGTTGGCTGTTTCTTCTTCATCTTCCTTCTCTCTTCTCCTTCTCTTCCTTTTCCCCTCTNAGAAGCCTCATCTCATCTTTTCGGGACATGGGACACTGAAACAAGGAACACAGCCGGGCCAGATGTCAGGGGAAGAACACAGCCCCCCTGGCAGTCCAAAATGGTGCATGCTGACCACGTGGCCCTGCTGGAAACATTAAAGTGCAGGTGCATGTCTGGTGGACAGTCCCAGAGAACAGAAGCAGATAAAAGAATGGTGACACATGTGCCAAGCTGGGGTGTTCCACTTCCCTGGATTTAAAAGCAGCTCAGACCACACTGGATCCTCAGGTGGTGACTATACACATTTCTCTCTCCTTTTTGTCTCTTTCTCTCTCTCTTTCTTCTCCTAACTTCTTCTTCTCAAAATATACTGTAAGCCAGACTAAAAAATTCCAATCAATGCCTTGTTAACTGCCTTGTTGTGTTTGCATGAGTTAAAGTTTGTGAGCTTTCTCTGGGTTGTTTTAAAATTTGCCGAGTACCTTACTCTACCTTCATGTTCTAAAGTTTGAAAATAAAAGTTTGTTTTGAACCTCCTGAGAATTTTGTTGTTTCTCCAGGACACAGCCCAGAGTAAATCAAACAACCTTCCTCTAAACCTGCCAAGCGGACCAAGGCATAACAGATTTCAGGAAGAAGTATTGGGTAAAAGAAAAGATAGGGATCTCCTAAAATTTCCCTGCAATTGCAGGCTTCCACGATGGCTCCTTTGGATCACTGGCAATGGATAAAACTGACCATTTGATGAGGTAGCAAATTTGTGTAAAGCATCAAATCAATAAAGAAATGCAGAAGTTGAGGGATGCTATCTGCTTCTTCAGTTCTTCATCACCAAAATGTTGGCAAATTGAAAGTTTTATCTAGTTTCTCAAACTGTGCTGCTGGTGTAAAAAAATGTATTGTCTTGTACTAAAAATTGTGCTGTGATCAAAGTGCAGCTACAGCACTATTACTGCATGAAATATCCTGCTGAACATGTATATCTCTGCCTTTGACTGGATGTAAGCATACAGCATGAAAACACAGAATCAGGCAAATATATTAAAAGACCTAGTGTACAGCATATGCCAGGTTAAACCTTTCCTACATAGACCAAGACCCCTCACTGCAGATTTTCCTTTGCTTCTCTAATTTGCACACAACCTGCAACCAAACTCAGGATATTATTTGGAAGCAATGCAAATGTAATCAAAAAACATAAGGGCTACTTTTTACTCCACAGGATTAGTCATTTAAACCATTCCTAGCTGTGAAATATAAATTTATATAATTGAAAAAGGTATTATTTTCCTATGTTTTACTGCATTTTTGAGTTTTGAGTACAAATGTAAAACTCTAAGGTTACAAAAATTAGTATTTTGCAGAACAAATGATCCCAAAATTCTGTTCATAGTTTTTCCCTTTCACAGTCTCAACCCTGTTACTTAATGCTTTGTTTGCTAGTATCTGTAGCATATTAGAGATAATGATATGACTGCTTAAGACAGAGCATCAATTCAAAATGTTTTAGAGACTAAAATATGAAGTTCCCTTTCATTGTTTCCTTAGGTAAATTGTAAAAAAATCCACAGGGAATAAGTATAAAAATCCCACATGAATAAAATTTAAGAAATGTCAGTCTTCTGACTATTTGGATTGGAGTGTGGGTAAAGACTGCCTCTCAGTGGGCACATCTGTTTGTGTCAAAGTGAAAGTCACCTAAGTAACTGTAAATCTGCCACCATCATATGTGTTCTAGTAAGTTTGTCACTGTCTAAATAAATAAACCTGAAGGAAGATTGCAATCAACATTTCCCAAGAAATTCAGCAATTCCTATGATTTACTATATTTTTGTGCACTGTTATATGTATCATAACAGGATCGCAGAATCAATTAGGTTGGAAGAACTCTGATATTATCAAGTGTAACCTCTGACTAAAAACTATTATGCTAACTAGACCATGGCAGTAAGTCTGGTCTTTCCTTAAGTGACACAACCATCTCCCTGGGCAGCTCATTTCAATGTTTAATCACCCTTTCTGTGGAGAAATTCCACCTAATGTCCAATCTGAACCTCCCCTGGTGCAGCTTGAGTCTATTTCCTCTCATCCTGTTGCTAGTTGTCTGGGAGAAGAGACCAACCCTCACCTGGCTAAAACCTGGAGTTGTAGAGAGTGATAAAGTCACCCCTAAACCTCCTTTTCTCCACAGTAAATAACTCCAGCTTCCTCACAGGACTTGTGCTCCAGACCCTTCCCCAGCTCCATTGCTCTTCTCTGGACACACTCAAGCACCTCAGTGGCCTTCCTAAACTGAGGGGCCCAAAACTGAACCCAGCACTCGAGGTGTGGCCTCACCAGTGCTCAGTACAGGGGGACAGTCACTGCCCTGCTCCTGCTGGCCACACTATTGCTGACCCAAGCCAGGATGTCATTGGCCTTCTGGGCCACCTGGGCACAGCTTGCTCGTGTTCAGCTGCTGACAACCAGCACCCCCAGGGCCTTTTCTGCTGGGTCACTGTCCAGCCACTCTGTCCCCAGCCTGTACAGGTAGCATGGGGTTGTTGTGGCCAAAGTGTAGGACCTGGCACTTGGTCTTGTTGAAACTCCTACCTTTGGTCTCAGTTCATCTTTTGAGCCTTTTATACGAAATGGAATTCCTACACTTAAAATACAGAAGGCTTTTCTGGGAATAAAAAAGATTTTTTTAAGCTGCACATATTAATAGTGACCTTTTCTTCATATTCAAGTATACTTAGGCTAATTTTATAACTTTTTTTCCAGAAAAGAGGAATGTCAGCAGAGGTCTTGAAAAAGGGCCATGAACAGATCATTTTACCAGGACTTTTAACTCATTTCCCCCCTTACCAAGACCATGGGTAAATAGCCCATGCTCTGCTCTCAAAACCCCTAACTTACACTACATGTCTTTCAAACAAAATTAAAGAACATTTGCTTTGACCAGAAAACTAAAATCAGAAAGAACCACCAAAACAAAATAACAACCCCCCCCCATGCCCGCTCCCCAAAGGAAAAAACCCGACAAAACAAAACACCAAAAATGTCTAAGGTAGTAAATTTAAAAAAAACAAAAAAACAAACAAACAAGAAAACCCAACAGGCAGTCACTTCTGTAATACTCTGATGACAGTGAGTATGTGAAAACAAAAACAATTCTGAAGAGAGTACTATGAATTAAATAAATAACAAACAACTATTTATTATCTTTGATAGCATATTCTACTATTCAATAGAACAAGATATTTCATGTTGAAGTAAGCAGTTGACTGCTTACAACAGCAATGACTTAAAAGTGAGATGGAAATTAGTACAGTTTTATAATCATGGTGTTATTTTTCCTGTGTTTATGTCTGAATTTTGATTTTTTTTTAATATAATTTTAGTACCCTAATCTCTATCTTCTTCCAGAAATGTAGCCTTTGAAACTTCATTATATTATCTTCAATCCCACATAACTTCTAGTCCCAGGAAGCACTTTTGCAAGTATCTACCTTCACTCAAAGGCTTTTTTTTTTACTATATTTAAACAACATGACAGAACATGCCAAACAAAACCAAAATTGCTATTTGCTTCGGGATCAGACTAAATGATGCAGGAAGGGATGGTTGGCACAGATGTGGGAGAGGGAAGAGGCATTACGAAAAAATTACAGGATGAAATAAAGTTGCAGAGGATTGGAGGAATGTTAACTGGACAGTTTGCAACGCAGTATTTCTAGAAAGTCTGAATCAGAGCACAGATGGAGAGGAAAAGTCACAGGTTATGTCCTCCATGAGATGAAAATCTTTGAAGCCCACCTGTTTTCTTGAAGCCCAGATGTTTCCAGGCTCAAGTCCTGTGATTACAAGACACGTTTGAAACGGAGTTTGGTAATGTTCTTTGCAGAGGGCTGACAAAATCAGTTTATGAGCTGACTGGCACCTCTGAAATGTTAGCAAGCCACAAAACTTGGAGGACAATATAGTTTTAGGATAAACTTGGTATTAGGACACTGCTGGGTAGTGAAATCTCAAGCTCTATGCTCCAAGAGCAGTCAAGCAAGTTTCCATTTTTTTTTTTTCTTTTAAAACTCCTTTTTTCTCTAGTCCTGAACTGACCCTAACAAAGGAATTAAAGCAGACTGTTGAAGCATGGGTCACAGAGAAGCTGACTTGAAAGTGAATATTCTTTGGCTTCCCCTTTACTCTCTGTTTTCCCACCACCTTCCCTGACTTAAAGTCATTGATTTCTTTTCTTCCTGATATCCAGTTTAAAAATCAAAATATTTTATTAAAATTAGGCATAGAAGCTACATACTTGGAAGTACAAAAACACCAGATGTAGATACAGGACAGTGGTACAAAGAAATAAACCAGAAGCAACTTCAAATGACACAGAAAATTAATATTATTCATGTTTTCAGGAACCACACAAAAGAGGTTACCTAGCCCTTAATTATGACATTATACAGAAGCAGTACAATTGCATGCAACAAGTTAATCGTTTGGAGTTGACTTTTCATGTTTAAATAACTTAGGAAAGAGTTTATTCTCAAACTGACTATCCTCTAAGACAAAAAGCTTGTTTGCAATGTCACGTAAAGTTCAAAACTGTGTTGCATCTTAGTTAAAAAACACGACAGACTCCTTCTTCTAACAAAAATTAATAAATTATTAGTTGCCTGAAAAGGTTCAATTCCCAGTATGTTTTTCTGCTCTTACAGAATAATGTTGGAGGACAGCTAAGTAAAAACATTGCCATGATCCGAGTCTGCACTTGGCATCTATGATCATCAGAGATGTGGTAGTCTTTGTACATGGAGCTTTAAGTTATTTTTATTTGAGAATCTTTAGTGTTCTCTGTGGGGAGAATTGCCAGCTATCAGACAAGTTAAAATATTCTCTACTCGTCTTAAAATATTTTTGCCAGATAATCAGACAACTATGCTTCAAAATGTATTTGGAACTTTCAGTATAGAAGCAATATTATTAGCTTTATCCAGTCAGTACATTTAAATATTTTTCACTTTTTTTTGCCACTAAAGAGAATTAATTCAAACAAATTAATTCAAACAGCTGGAGGCTGGTTTGTCAGTTTTGAGACACTGTAATAAATCTGTCATTAATGCCACCATACAGATATCATTCATGTTCTTAATAAGAATGTTCATTTTCTTTCCTTTTGAATTTTAATGTCTTTTTATTTGCAGTTGAAGGAAAGAAAAAGTTACAAAGACCAGTTAAAAAGGACTTTGGGATAATTTGCAAGCAGAAGATGCAGGTGAAAAGATTACTAACTGCTAGGAGACAGAACTTCCCAAAGGAACGGGCACTGAGTCTGTCAGTGGTGCTCTGGGTAGAGAAGAGTACCCTAGCTGTCAGAAACAGGTGGAAATTTATTCATACACAAGAGGGATGATGAATACCGTTTATGGGTGATTGGTATAAACTCAAATATCTGAAGTGCATAAGCTATAATACGGCTACTATATTAATATTCTTTTAGTATTTAGTGTGTTTAGGTATGGTGCAATGTAGCGTAGTATAGTGTAGTATGTAAGACGGAAAGGTATGTGTTCTACTGAACCATGTTCCATTGCTCCCCATGAGGAAACTGAAATGAATGTTGCTTTAAAAGAGAAAGAAAGGCCAAGTGACCAAAAAATATTCTTGCAGTAATATGCACTGAGTACAGGTATCAAATTAGGAAGTGAAATGATAATAATAAATGCTGTCAGTGCCAGACAAGAGTTCATCTCACCTAAAAATTCAGTGATGAGTGAAGTTTCTCAAACTCCAGAAAAGATTTCCATGAAAGTATGTTTGGTTTATGTATGCACTGTGACTTCAAATATGGCTTTTGCCTACCAATTTACAAAACATAACCCATAAGTCTGCTGCTCTTTGCACAGGCTGGTGTAAACAATAGATCCCTTATCACCATTTTTTCCGTGACTAGTGTTTTCTACTGCAGGTAAGATATGGCAACCGCTGGCTAAGGAACAGAGTAGTTTGGTGAGACAAAGGGCACAGTCTACTCAGTTTTGACCTCTTTATGTAACTTGCAAATAAGTCTTAAATATTTAACAAACTCCATCTCATCCCTGCCCTGGTCCCAGTAAATGATAATTGTTCTCTTTTTTTTTTTTCCCCTAAAAAGAAAAAAGTGGAAGAGCTCTTTCTGAATCCAACATTAACTAAACAATCATAATTTATATTTATTATATGCAGAGTCTATAGAGAATAATGTTTTTCAGTGTAATCAGAAAACTATTTTCATCATTTCATACCTTCTCCTATTCGCATGTAATTTATCTGGAGACAGGACACTATGGCTGTTTCACTCATTAACTACCTCCAGTCTTCACTACTGAAGTTGAAAATATGGTTAGTTCTTAAGATACATTATTTTACTGGAGTAGTTTGTATATTTTAAATGGTTTATAATTACTGGAGTAGTTTGTATTTTCCAGCATAAGAGAGGAACAAGAGACTATTTGAAAAATTATACTCGTGGACACAAATGTTCCTTAAAAATTATTTCCTCCTTTTGCACCTTTTCCCTTCTCTGGTTAGTGGGAAAACTACCAATGGAATCACTGGCACCAATTCTGCCTGCTTCTGTTCCAGCTGCTAACAAGAAGGAAAAGTCTTCTTTCCTGTGGAAAAAAGGTTGATGCTTCTGGCTCCAGTGTAATTGTTTATAGCTCCCTAAAGTATTCAACTACTCACTTCAGTCTCCATATATTTATATGCAGAAACAAGAGGAAATACTTACATGTAGCCACAGCATGTTTTTAGCACTGCAAGGGCTACCATAAGTAAAACCTCTCTGGCTTTATGGTTTCAACATCTTTCTCAAGGGAGAGATTTTTCAGGAAAATAATTCGTTACTTGAGTGGAGGTCAAGGGCATTGTTAATTTATAGAAAATCATCATCAATAGTTTACTAACTCTTTGCTTACCCCAGTCAATCAGTAAAAGCTAAACTACATTATGAGACAGAACTGTGTAAGTGATTAATTCAAAATCTCCAATAAACTTCTCAGTAGCACATGGAAAATTACAAAGTGTCTGCTCTGTGGTAAGAATTTAGCATCCTATCTACTGTGGAAAAAGCTAGGAAAATACATGAGAAAATGAGAGAGGGCTCTGCAGGCAGAATTTTAAACACTTTCAAGTGAACTATTTTGAGAAATATAAAAACTCACGTATGTTTACATTTATAAACTTTGATCATTAACATCTTAACAATGAATATTTAACACCAATTTAAAAACAGGCAAGAAGAATACTGCCTGTTGAATACCAACTCTGAATAAACCTTCACAGACTTGAATTCCAGCAGAGACTCTCAGAGAGTGAAGCTACCTTTTAATGGAAAGTTTAACACAGAAGTTGAGCTCTTGTTAACGGGAAGCTTTTAAAGTTTAAGACAGAACTGCCTCCTCAGAGTGGGATCTTTCAAAGAAAATTCTAATTGATAGGGAAATAAATTTCTGGGAAAGCAACCCAGAATGTAGTATAGATCTTAACTTTGGTTATTGTCTCAAAGAAAAAATGGGATTATAGATGTGGCAGACAAAAATTGAGATTTTTTACTAAGAATATTCTTATATTGTGATATTTTTCACATTAAGTAAATAAAGCATTGGACTGGGGCTGAAGGAATCCAGGTTTGATTCTGTTTGAATTCTGCACTATACTAATGTAAAGACTCACAGAAGCTAAAGAACGCTTCTATGCCTCTCACTGTCTCTATCTGCAACACAGAGATTTCAATTTTTTTAAGCACTTTGCAATGGGCTGTTCAAAAAATGATGCAAGTATTACATGCTGTAGCTGTGCTTATTTTTAAAACCATCTGTCACTTGAAAGAAAAAGAGACAAGTTTTCGTGCTTGAGCCATGCAAGTCTGTATTTCAGACTTCTACTGACCTAAAACTACAAAGATTAATAAGTAATACCCATAAATATGAATGGCTAAACAGCAATCTAGATTCCAAAGCCAAAATACAGCTTTCTTTCATGAATATAAACTTGACCCAAATTAAACAAACTAACCTCAAAGGTCTACAAGACCAGAACTAAAGATTGTCACTTTTGAGGGTCACTTTATGAACATTGTCCTTGATTTGTTAAAGTTCACTGGGCTACATTCACACTGTTTGTTATTAAACATTAAATCTGTGGAAAAAAAATACTGGAACATTAAACCGTGTGCTAGAAGCTTACAATTTACAGCTCTTCTGATACCATTTGGAACCTTGGCCTATAAAAATTAGCATACTCTTTTATAGTGGTGCTTTCACTTCTGTTTTTCCTAACACAGTAATAAGAAGATATCAAGGACCTTCCATGCTGGAAAGTTTTCACTTAGCTTCTTCATAGTATTTCACTCAAGAGACACCCAGCTGGATGTAACTTTTTGTGCCAAAACATATGATCAACTTTTGCCTCGAGTTTTGGTACCTTTACCATAATACCATAGGCATCACTGCAAAAAGTCTATGCTGACACAGCAATATCAAGAAAAAGGTATGCATGTCTTGCATTTTGAATTTGCAAGGTGTAAGTAGAGTAGGGATTGACTGATTGATTTATAGATTAACTGTGTTAGCAGAAGGAATGGTCACATATTGCAAGGTAAGAGTCTCAGAAAGAGGGCCGAGAAGTGATACATTTTGGAGGCCAGAGTGTTGTCACCATTGGTGCTCCTACCTGCGGAGTTCTCCTTACTTAGTTAGCAATTTCATCAGTCTGGAAGGCTCAGGTTTCATTGCTTGTTTCATTGCTGCTTGGCTCTCTACAGCTCTGTAGAGTTAGGATGCTGAGTATTTTTTTTTAATTATTTTTTTTACCTGTCTGAGGAAAGTAACTTAGCAAACCACAGTGTACATGATCTTTTAGTACATGATCCAAGTCAAACAGATTAACATCAGAGATCTTGCCATAAAGATACTTTCTATAGAGTTTGTCAGCTCTAGATTTCCAACAATGGCTAGTTTGAATCAATAAAATAAAATGTCCTACCCATAAGAAACTTTGACTAAAATTTTGGGCACAGCATTTTGATGAGAAAATGATTAACTAATTTTTTTTCCCAAGAGCCCTGCTTTTAACCTAGAAATGTCTTCTGGAGATCATTAAGCAGTGATTCTCTTATTCTACAGAATGGCTATTCAAGGGTACCAGAGTGTCTGTGTCACATATGCAACACAGAAGCTGTTGTGCGCTAAAAGCCATTTACATGGGTGTATCCCCTTGAGCAGGCAGGTTCTAGTTATCCCACAACAAAGGAAAAGCCACAGTATGCAGGAGCTCCTCCATCTAAAAATTTGTGGTACTAGACTGAGGCACCAGAAGGGATGTAAGAAAACTCAATTTATTATCCAGTTATGCCTTTTATTATTAAGCCAAAAATCCTAACTGCTGTCTCGTGCTTGTCCCCATGTATCTATAATTCCTCTTTCTCTTCCAGGCTGACTCACAGAAAGACATTCTCTTCCAAAATCCACTCACATACTGTATCCTCATCTGACTTTCAATCTCTTCTATTCCATTGCTGTTAATCACTATTTCACTGCTTTAAATCTCTGAGTTTCATTGTGATTTTCTGGTTTTACCAATCCCAAATAAATAAGTAACACAAGGAAACTTTTTTTCCAAATACAGATAGAATTTATACAAAATCAAAATTTCAAGCTTATGGAGTAGACCCATCCTTCTTTCAATTGTTGTTTCATTGTTTTAACAGTGTAAACAACCAGCTAATTTCTAATCTCTTCTAAAATTATAAAAGTTCTTCAAGCAAAACCACAAATTCACTGAATTATGGTCTGATAAGATTCAAAATATGGCCCTCTTTTTAATTACCCTGGTAAATGAAAAAAAAAAAAAAATAAAAATCCCTCCACCTCTGCTTGTTTGTGTAAATAAAGCAGGAAAGTAAAACTTCCTTCTTATTTATTCTTCCTGTTTGTATTCTTATCTTCATATTCTTTTTGGAAACATAGCCAGGATCAAACAAGGAATACAGATAAGGCAGCATCTACCTACCACACAGGAAGGACTGGTGGCAAATTTTTGGAAGAGAAGTGAAAATGGAATTCTGTGTGTGCTTAGTGAAAAAAATTTCCTACATTTCTCCTGACTTCCAACAGAAACAGTTATCTGGTATTTGAAATCTATAAAAAACCCTTGAATAGTGCTTATACAGAGCCAAGGAAGAACAACATCATGGGCATACAATGTACTTTGCCATCAATCAAGATATTACCAGGTGTTTAGGAAAATACTATTATTCTACACTGTTTCTGTTTCCCAAGAAACACAATAAGACTGAACACAAAGCAGACCTCACCCTGAACTCTGGAAAGGTACAAAGGTGACTTGCCCATGCACTCAGCACATGGCTAAACGAGAATGTTTGGGTCTGGAGACGCTGGCACACATCTATATTTACTAATAATGTTAATGAAGCCAAGTGCACAGTTTCCAACCTCTCTGCCTGTGAACAATTACCTAAGATGTTATTTTTAATAATTTTTGTTTGTTCTTTTGAGAACTGAAATATTCACGACTGCAGAAATTACTTCATTCCCCAATTTTACCTCTCTCTCTGTGGTGCTTGCAATGGAAGTATGACAAATAGGTGGGGCTCTAAGGTGGGTCCTATTTGTTTGACCCACTCTAAGATTAGCTAACTTCTTTCCTATGGTGCAAAAGCATTAGTGTTGTGCAAAAGAACAATGTGCTGATAGGACTTTGCCTTATTTGAGAGAGTGGCAAGTAACAGGCATATATCACATTCTCAAAAGCATTAAATTATAGCACTAGAGAACACATTCAGTAGTGATGGCAGCCTGGATACACTCACGTTTTGTTTGCGGATTCCTGCTTCCATCTGCCCAAATATGGGAAAATTCTCACTCTTTTTATTTAATCTGTAAATCTAAGACTATGGCTTAGACATACTAAGTTTCATCAAAAGCACCAGGGACAGAATTGCAGGAAAAACTTAGAAATGTTTGACAACAAAATAATGCTATTAAAGGGATTTAAAGAATACATTTAGTCTACAACACAGCCTGCATTTGCCTATTGTCCCCAAAATCTAACACTTTGAGGCACATTACCCGGAAATCAAACATAGCAAATTACTTTCCACGTTGGATACTTAAAATTGTGCTCACAACTCCAAAACATCAACATCAAAACTGATCTCCTTTGTAGTGAAGAAATGCACCTCCATGGAAAGATCAGGCTTTTCTCATTAGTGAACAACAAGCTGAAACATACTGCTGTTAACAGTTTAGTACTGCTGTTTATCACAGTCACCGATGTTATCACAGCTAATCCTCAAAACTGGATTTAATTTACTATTTCTGATTGGAGAAAAAGGGTGCTAATGATTATAATCCCCACTTCTGGAAAATTCCACATGCAGGAATTTTCCATTCTTGTTTGCTGAAATGAACACTTAAACTACAGCTGCCAAGAAAATAAATCTATTCAAAGATAAGTGAATCCTACCTGTGGAATATTTAATAACCTAGTAGATGTTCAGCTAGGACACAATAGTCAAAGGTACAAACATCTTGCTGTTTCAGTAAACAGCACTAATTCATCTAAGGTTAATATACCAATAATGAGCTGCAAAACATTTTATGCAGAGTAGAACAGCTTAACCCCAGAGAAGGAGAGACACTTCAGCTGTATGTGTCAGTTGTACGAAAACTGACATCACTGGAAAAAATATTTCCTTAAACAAATTCTTAAGCTGAATACAACTTATGCTATCATACAGTAGAAATGCAGTCCAAAGGGAGCAACACTGAAATGGCCAAGTCACAACTGTGGCAGTCCAATGAGCAACTCTCGACTTTAAAGAACTCTTTCAAACTTTAACTAGAGTTCAAGCTCTTTTCTTTAAATAATTAAATAATACTTTACTTTGCACTTAAGCTAGTCACATCATGATTCAGTTCATCTGTAGTTTTACACAACATTCTTAAAGTTACACTGTGTAATTATAAGTATTTCAATCCAGGAAAGTCCAATCTGAAGCCAATTAGGGCCAGATTTTCACTGCCTTATTTCCCTGAATCATCCTCTTGACTTCAGCAGCAAACCCTGCATGATGGATATATTACCAGAAAACTATGAAGAGCTTAACCATCCTTCACTGGTTTATTTATTTGATATGCCTATGTTTTTGTGTATATTTTACTATCCTTACATTTATTAATATAATACTGTGGGGATAACTTAAATGCATGGAATTGTACCTACATGCTAGAGAAAGGATAAAAGTTGCAACAATACTGGTTTTAGGCTGACACATGTTCTAAGTCTTCTCTAGTTTTCATCATCAGCTAGTTCTATCTTTTCCTGTTTTCTGTATTTCTCTATAGAAACTGCATCTGGCTCCTTTTCAGCTATTAGAATGAGTGGAGGTAGTTACATCATGCTAAATCATCTTTTTAAGCACCCCTGCAACAGATTAATGGATTCATCTTGCTACTACTCCTTATGACTGGAGTATAACTGTGCAGAAAGCCAGACTCTGTGGCAAGCCAACAGGTTTGCAGAACCAAGTGCCACATTTTCTGAAACTCCCTCTACTAAAAAAGTGTACCAAATCTGCTTTGAGATACTGTATACTTTGCAAGAAAAACCATGGGCACCATTCAATTTCAACATTTTCAATTAAATATATATTATTGGTGAATAATTCATCATAAGTCAGTGAAATACAGACTTCAGGAAGCAACTTTAGCTACCATTTTCAACAAGTTGCTGCTTTCTTAGACACCAAAAAGATGCCATGTTTTTCCTGGATTTTCACAGTTTTTTTAAAAAAACCCAAACAGAAACATGTTCTACTTTCAGTCTTCATCGAGACCAACTAACATATCAAGAAAATAGTAAGCTACCATATTTATGTTTTTATCAAATATATTTGATCAATTTAATCAGCTTATTGCTACATAGCGTCAGAAAAACTTGAGCATAGCTCCTCAATGAGCAGAGTGTATGATAGTCCTACACAGGTTTTCTTCACTTTGAAAGAGAAAGGCCATCCTAAAGCTCAGCTGTTCACTCGATAAATGTGTGCAAGACAGGCAGCTTGAAAACACCATGCAGGTGAAGGAAAATTTCAGAGTGGCAGCAGAGTAAATGTATTCTGTATTCAGATAACCATGTTCATAACTAAAGTGTGCCATCAGCTGTAACTCAGGATGCTGTGCTACAGTGGATGAGGCAAAAGTGGTATATAACTGGTACTCAAGGGATTGAAATGGACCTCCTCCCAGCAGCAGTATTATAAAAATAAAATCAAAACAAAAATTGAAGAATCTCTATATGTGATTGCCTGGCACACAGTAGAAGGGAAACAGTATGAATTTTGTCAAATCAAAGATCTGAAGTGAAGTAGATTTAGGTACTATTCTGGTTATCAGATGCAGAAATTTTAGAAGGCTGCCTGCAAACAATTTTTTGAACACTCTGGGACTAAAATTCCAAGTATTTATGTTTAATTTTTGCTAACACAGTTTGATTCAATAACATTCTCTCTTCCTGCCAACAGCAAAAGTTCCTGTCATACATAAGGAAGGAAGGAGAATCTGCTTGTTTTTCATATTAGATAATTAATTTTTTTTATATAATTACTACGTTATTTTCAAACCAGGACCATAATAAAATGTTTGCTTCTGATCCATGGTATACCCATTACATGGAACATGGGAACACATGGGACTTATGCTGCATAGATTGGCAATACAGAAAAAGGGGTATTAGGGAAAACAGATGTAGTTGGTTGCGCCAGGAGAACGCAGGACTTTATGAGGACCGGTGGGTTTCCCTCTCTTCCACATGGTCCCGTGGCTGGCATCTGAAGCCACTGCAGCCTCCACGCTGGAGCCAGCAGAGCCTCCTCTCTGCAGCCAGCACACTTCACGCTAAACTGAAAAGATCACATACAGCCAATGAAGTCACCTTTTCTTCCAAGTCAGCAAGAAAGAAAAGGAAAGCACATCACATGAGGGAGGAAAACATGGTGGCTCTAAAAAAGAAAGGGAAAGTAGATTACGTAGGAAGATGCTTAAAATGGCGGCAGGGGAAAAGCGTGAGGGCACTCTGGCACGTAACTTAAAAATGCTTCCTGTAGGCCGTGATAAAAACTGTAATATTACTCTTTAATTTTAAGGTGTACATAGGGGGATGGAGAATCCATCCATGGCTTGTGAAGATATGAGAAATGCCTATGCCAGACTATATAGAAGCAGTGAAAGGCTTTTAGAGATTTTTTGGAGAGCCTTTGTTTTCAGGTCAGAATAACACATCCTTAAAAAGACTGAAACCTTATGTCTATGGGCCCATGACTGCAGTATAAATAAACTGAGATTTTCATGGGAGAGATATTTTTTTTCATGTCAGCAAATTGTGTTAACTGAGCGGATTGCTGAGTTGTGAAGGATTCCACAGTGTAGAAGAGGAGACCTTTTTTCCTTAAGCATAAGAAAGAGACTTTTTAAGAACTGTAATACTGACCAAAATCCACGTTTTGTTGTCCTTTGTGTGAGTTGGGTAAAAGGAGGGGGGTGCTGGAGGAGAGGGGAGTTTAGCTTTAATGTCTTATTATTTCTTTTTGTCTTTAATTCTGTTAAGAATAAACTTTCTTTATATTGCAATTGCTCAAGTGTGTGCCTGTTTTGCCTTGCAAGTTTTCAGGTTTCCTCAATATAATCTTATTTCCCCTTATGAAAAATAGATTTTGTAGTGCTTGGCAGTTAGCCAGCTTAAACCATGACAACAGAGTAGAAGGAAGTGGTGTGGAAAGATACCCTCTGTGGAGGCAGAACAGGAAATCTGGCTGAAAGCACAGGTTTTGGGAGAGATAGCTGTGCAACTGAAGCTAAGGAGACCAGTGTCCTGTTCACTGACTGAACACTGCCTGGATGCCAAGGCCCAGAATGTAGTGCCAAATGGAGTTCCATCAGTCACCACCTGGGACCAAGTGTCTTTAATGCCTTTATCAATAATCTGGACAAGGGGATCAAATACACTCCTCATCCAGTTTGTGAATTATACCAAGTTGCATGGGAGTGTTGATCTGCTGGAGGGCAGGAGTACTCTGCAGAGGGACCTGGACAGGCTGGGCTCATAGGCCAACACCAATGGCATGAGGTTCAACAAGACCAATTGCTGGGTCCTACACTTTGGCCACAACAACCCCAAGCAGAGTGACACACTGGGGACAGAGCGGCTGGAAAGTTGCCCTGAAAACTTTCCAGAAAAGAACCTGGAATTGCTGGGTCACAGCATCTAAACATGAGCAAGTGGTGCCCAGGTGGCCAAGGCGGCCAGTGGCATCCTGACTTAGATCAGCAATAGTGTGGCCAGCAGAACCAGGACAGTGACCGTCTCCCTTGTACTCAGGACTAGTGAGGCCACACCTCAGATCCTGGGTTCTCCACTGAAAGACATTGAGGTGCTAGAGTGAGTCCATAGAAGAAAAATTGAACTGTTAAAGGGATTGGAGCACAAGCCTGATGAGAAGTGCCTGAGGGAGTTGGTGAGGCTTGGCCTGGAGAAAAGAATGCTCAGATGGAACCTTGTCACTCTCCACAGATGCTTGAAAGGAGCTTCTAACCAGTTGGGGTTGGGCTCTCCTCCCAGGTAACAAGATAAGAAGAAATGTCCTCAAGTTGCCTGGGGAGGTTTATATTGGATATTAGGAAAAACTTCTTCAGCAAAAGTGTTGTCAAGCCCTAGAACAGGCTGCACAGGGATGTGGTGGAGTCACCATTCCTGGAGTATTAACAAGACATGTAGATGTGGCACCTGGGGACATGGTTTAGTGTTGGACTTCATAGTGCTGGGTTAATGGTAGGACTTGATCTTACATGTGTTTCCCATCCTAAATAATTCTATTACCCTATACTCATTTCAATCAGAAGGAAACACTGGTTTTTTGTTTATTTTCTCCATGGAATTTATTTTTCAATAACTTAATTCTTTTTTTCGAAGAAAGTACATCTTTAGCAGAGAAACTTAAGTAACTGTTTTCACTTCATAAGTTGCTTGATTTTATAGCATAATGTTATCTTATTTTTTATACTTTACTATTAATATACCACAAAGCTATGTGAGGGCCTTAAAAGATTAAACAGCTACACAGAGTATATAGACTTGAATGATCAGCATATCTAGGATTTTTTCTTCTATCAAAAAATGCTACTAATTAGGTCACAATCTGGGGTAAAGAGATGATTAAAGACCTTCTTTTTAGCTGAGAGAATTAATCCTTGACAGTGAATTCTAGGAAAGTTCATTTTACTTTAAATTATTTAACACTTTTTAGAGCTTAATTGCTGGTGTTTAAGGGATGAAATTGGTTCTGATCTCATAATATAAAAAATATCTACTGAAATGCATGAGCACAGGTATTTCTGTATATGAAGCAACATTTTTTTAACAGCTTGATATTGTTTGGGAGAGGGAGTTGAGGAGACTTGACCATATCTGAATTATGCCAAAGGGTAGACTTAATCATTTACACAAGAAACTAAAAGTCCCACTGCAAATCGCCTGGGATTGTAAATTTAAATAGTAAAGACAAAAGAAGTACGTGTGAAAAACAAAAAGATTCAGAATTCAAGGTATTCAGATATCAAGGTATCTCAACAGTCTAAATTTAAGAAACCTACAGAATGTGCTATAACATTACTAATATTTTATAAACTATTGAAGCTATTATCACATGTCATAGAGACAACTGGCAAACATTCACAAAACTAAGCTACAGTACTCTCTTAAAATGTTCATCAGAGCCGGAAAAGGCAGGCTTTTAAATGCAATTAATGCTTTGTGTTATGGGGAAAGTATAGTTAAGAGGCTAGTCTGAGGTCTAGGAGTTCAGAAAATGCCCAATATCACCATAAATATCATGCATGATCTTAAGTAGGTAACGTAACATTAAAACCTGAGAGCTGGATTCCAGCCGTAAGATGTAGCTGCCTGGATCTTGTGCTGGGTCCCTATTTTGAAATAAATGTCTGACCTCTCTGTTGGGGAGATAGCTCCAACTAAACATTGGAGAACTAAACAGTTCTCCAATATGGACAATCAAGACACAAGAACACATTCTGGTGCATATGAGCCCATGGGGTGGGTCTCGGTCCCATCTCTGCCACAGTCTCCCATGAATGTACTTCACAGCCTTCAGCATTCTGAGCACAGACTGCACATAGCATATTCTCTATCAATAGGAAACATGGAAGGGAGAAACCTCTAGGAGAACTCATCTCTTATCAGAAGTTAGGCTTGCAGTTCAGAGTTGTAGGAAGGTATTGATATTATCAGATATTATTAGGTCCACGGGACCTGATAAGATTCATCTGTGTGTCCTGAGGGAGTTAGTAGGCTAAATTGCTAAGGCACTACCCATCGATTTTTTAGAATTGTGGTAACCAGGTGAAGCTCCCAATGATTGTAAAAAGGGAATTCTAACCCTTGTTTTTAAAAAGGGGAAAGTGCTGGGGATGTACAGACCAGTCAATTCTCGTGAAAACTATGCTAAGGCACATGGAAAACAAAGAGGTTTGTTTGTAAAGCCATTATGGCTTTACAAAGGTCAATACTGGTGACCTTCTATGATGGGCTACAGCGCTGATAGATGGGGCACAACAACTGACATTGTCTACCTGGACTTATGCAAAGCATTTGACACTGTTCCACATGATATCCCTGTCTCTACATTGAAGAGACGGGGATTTGGTGGATGGGCCACTGGGTGGATGAAGAACTGTCTCCATGATGGCCTCATGGAGAGTTGTGGTCAATGACTCATTGTCCACGTGGAGACCAGTGATGAGCAGTGTTCCTAAGAGGTCAGTATCGGGGTTGGTACTGGGGCTGAAACAGTTTATAATTTTCGTTGGTGACAGTGATACTGAGACCACCCTGAGCAAGTTTTCTGGTGACACCAAGCTGTGTGTTGCAGTTGACACGCTGGAGGGAAGCAGTGCCATCCAGAGGGACCTTGACACGCTTGAGACGTGGGCCCGTGCAAACCTCATGGAGTTCAACAAAGCAAAGTGCAAGGTCCTACACTTGGGTCGTGGCAATCCCAAACACAGCCAAAGACAGGTTGGGCAGAGGAGTGACTGAGAGCAGCCCTGAGGAGAAAGACTTGGTGGTGATGGTTGATGAAAAACTCAACAGGAGCTGGCAGTGTGCGCTCACAGCCCAGCGAGCCAAACGTGTTCTGGGCTGCACCCGAAGGAGCTTGGCCAGCAGGGCAAAGGAGGTGCTTCTGCCCCTCTGCTCTGCTCTCGTGGGACCCCATCTGGAGTGCTGTGTACAGTTCTGGTCTCCCAACAGAAGGAGGAGG
>VZRF01014345.1:325-21365 GCA_013396875.1 Vireo altiloquus | reverse complement strand
TGGAGAACTAAACAGTTCTCCAATATGGACAATCAAGACACAAGAACACATTCTGGTGCATATGAGCCCATGGGGTGGGTCTCGGTCCCATCTCTGCCACAGTCTCCCATGAATGTACTTCACAGCCTTCAGCATTCTGAGCACAGACTGCACATAGCATATTCTCTATCAATAGGAAACATGGAAGGGAGAAACCTCTAGGAGAACTCATCTCTTATCAGAAGTTAGGCTTGCAGTTCAGAGTTGTAGGAAGGTATTGATATTATCAGATATTATTAGGTCCACGGGACCTGATAAGATTCATCTGTGTGTCCTGAGGGAGTTAGTAGGCTAAATTGCTAAGGCACTACCCATCGATTTTTTAGAATTGTGGTAACCAGGTGAAGCTCCCAATGATTGTAAAAAGGGAATTCTAACCCTTGTTTTTAAAAAGGGGAAAGTGCTGGGGATGTACAGACCAGTCAATTCTCGTGAAAACTATGCTAAGGCACATGGAAAACAAAGAGGTTTGTTTGTAAAGCCATTATGGCTTTACAAAGGTCAATACTGGTGACCTTCTATGATGGGCTACAGCGCTGATAGATGGGGCACAACAACTGACATTGTCTACCTGGACTTATGCAAAGCATTTGACACTGTTCCACATGATATCCCTGTCTCTACATTGAAGAGACGGGGATTTGGTGGATGGGCCACTGGGTGGATGAAGAACTGTCTCCATGATGGCCTCATGGAGAGTTGTGGTCAATGACTCATTGTCCACGTGGAGACCAGTGATGAGCAGTGTTCCTAAGAGGTCAGTATCGGGGTTGGTACTGGGGCTGAAACAGTTTATAATTTTCGTTGGTGACAGTGATACTGAGACCACCCTGAGCAAGTTTTCTGGTGACACCAAGCTGTGTGTTGCAGTTGACACGCTGGAGGGAAGCAGTGCCATCCAGAGGGACCTTGACACGCTTGAGACGTGGGCCCGTGCAAACCTCATGGAGTTCAACAAAGCAAAGTGCAAGGTCCTACACTTGGGTCGTGGCAATCCCAAACACAGCCAAAGACAGGTTGGGCAGAGCAGTGACTGAGAGCAGCCCTGAGGAGAAAGACTTGGTGGTGATGGTTGATGAAAAACTCAACAGGAGCTGGCAGTGTGCGCTCACAGCCCAGCGAGCCAAACGTGTTCTGGGCTGCACCCGAAGGAGCTTGGCCAGCAGGGCAAAGGAGGTGCTTCTGCCCCTCTGCTCTGCTCTCGTGGGACCCCATCTGGAGTGCTGTGTACAGTTCTGGTCTCCCAACAGAAGGAGGAGGTGGAACTGTTGGAGCAAGCCCAGAGGAGGGCCAAGAAGTTGATAAGAGGAGTGGAGCATCTCCCCTAAGAAGAGAGGTTGAGAAGGCTGAGACTGTTCAGCCTGGAGAAGAGAAGGTTGTGTAGAGACCTCCTGGCAACCTGGCAGTAACTGAAGGGGGCCTACTGGAAAGCTGGAGAGGGATCCTTTATCAGGAACTGTAGTGATAGGACAAGGAGTAATGGGTACAAACTGAAAGAGGGGAAATTTAGGTCACACATAAGGAAGAAATTACCCAGGGAGGTTGTGGATGCCCCAACCCTGGTGCTGTTCAAGGCCAGTTTGGATAAGTCCTTGAGTAAACTGATCTAGTGGGAGGTGTGCCTGCCATGGCAGCAGGGATTGGTACTCAATTATCTTTAAGGTCCCTTCCAACTCTTAGTTCTCTATGATTCCATGATTCTATATAATGTATTCAGGAATTGATTAGGGTTCACAGATGGACAATTTCTTTTGTACTTGGCAGAAGACTTATTTCTTAAAAACTCACAAATTTTTAGATGGTAGCAATGACTCTCTTTTCTATAATCAGTCAGTGGTTGCAAGATCCAGTTAGGAAGTGGAAAGGTTTGTGTTCCATACCCCCTTCAACCCATGGGTTGGTGTGAGGAGCAGACACACATCTCTGAACTCCAATTACTCTTTAATATAAGACTTTAATGCTGTCTTTTGAGCAGAAATCAAAACTGGGATCTCCCCTCTTCTAAATAGGCGCCCAATGCAATTGGCCACAGTCATGCTCCCTCTTGCTCCCTCACTTTGACCTAAGGAATTCTGATATAATCTTTTTAAGCTGGCACAGCATAGTGGAGAGAGCCTCCCACCCAGATTAGCCTATGGCCTGGTAGTCAGGTTCCAAGATTAAATGAACCGTCTTTACTCATACTGAGAACAGAGCATGCCAAAACATCTCATGTTAGTGTATGTAATTTATGTTGAACTCTATCTCCACATTAAAGTTTCACTCTTAGAGAATTGGCTGTGTATGACTATCAACAATATTCACAAATCCTTGCTTGGAGAAACGCTGGTTACAAAAATGAACCTGTTTATTAATAGAAACATGAGGGAGAAGAAAAAAATCAGACAGCATTTGCAATAGCAGCACTGGGACATCAACTCTGCTGCACCTCTCTCAAAGTCAGTTTGATAAAGCCAGGGAATGCAGCACTGTTGACAAAGTCCTTCTACAATTTTAATACCTGGAATGGAAAGGAAGATAAGTTGAAAACTGGCACGTTGTGTCTACGCAAACACAGCTGAAATATTTGCTCATGTGGCAACAGTTTGAATAAACAGGACTTGGTATGCTAAACTCTAATGATGTTGGCAGGTGAATACTGCTTGAGGCTTAAGGTGGGGCAGCTTTTCTTTAAAGACATTGGCACACACACACTGAACCTTATTATCTCTCATTTACAGAATCTGGCACACTTTGCAGTTGTTTTTTTGTTTTGTTTTGTTTTTCTTTTTGTTTTTGTGGGATTTTTTGGAGGTTTTGGTTTTTTGAGGGGTTGGATTTTTTTGTTCTTGTTGTCATTTTAAAAGAAAAGAAAATAACTAGATGAAGACATATGAAGATACATGAAAACATATGTCTGAGGCATATATGCTAGAAGAAAAAGAAACAAATCAAAATCACATCACAGTATCTCAGCAATACATGCTGAGTGAAAAAACTTGAAAAAGTTTGAATCTGAGATAAGAAAGAAAGATTAAGCACTAAAAAATATGTCTGTAGGTTCCTCTTTAAACTAGAACCACAGCACAACTTTTTATGGGTAACAAAACCTCATATCTCTTGTACATTTTGCTAAGTTAGCAGAGCAAGTCGCAGTGCAATACAAGCTTTCTGTCCAGGTTTACCTCCCTCTAATATTCCTTTAAGATGTGTGCTATCTTATCCAATGTGGATATCTCTGCCAAAAAAACCCTTCCAATTTCCTCATATACTAGTGACAATATACATGCCAAGAATGAATCAGAAAAACTCACTTAAAACTGTCCAGCAAAATTAAAAGTTGATAATACACTGTCAGAGAAGCACCTGGATAATTTCTAAACTTCTCTTGCATTTGTGGGTAAGAAACAGTCATTAAACAGACAGAATTTTATGTAGAACTCATTTTTAAAACCCCACCTTTTGTGATGAAAAGGCAAAAAGATGAAAAATCGGTGAAAAAAAACCATCATTCAAAATAGTATCAACTGAAAGACCATTTGAAGCGCTTTCAGAGACCATATGAGAGTAAAAGCATGGGAACAGAAGGAGTTACAGCTCAGACTTACCTGTCTGCTGAGCCTTTATCCCAAAGGGGCACCACAACCAACAAGTCTCTCCTGCCTGCACAGGGTTCCTGATAGTCTTTCCAGATTCAGCTTTTAAGTTTTTAATAATGCTTAATAGAGCCAGGTTTAGGCTTAATTTTTATCTTTCTCTGTAACTTTGGCCAGAAATAAATCAAAGTTTTTAATTTTAAATGTAAAACAATAAGTTTTTAGAAAATGTCTACCTGCTCAAATTTTTAGGGAAGATGCATACATAAGAAAAAAAAAAAGTGAGACTTTTTCCCCTCAAATATACTGCAAGGCTTATTGTTAATCTAATTCCTAAATCAACATTATGTTAAGACTATGTTTATCAAGCAATTATGTAATTATCTGCAGGTTTCAGAATTAATGAGGAAAATCTGCCTATTATATATGTTATATATTTGCGGTTAGCAAAACAGCATGGCAATTTATTTCTGTTGTCTAGTACTACATCAAATAGAAATGTAATTTTGTTAACTTCAGTTTACAGCCACTTAAGGCAAAGTAAAGGTAAAAATACTAATAAAGGTGGGGAAAAGGTCCTGGAGAATTACATATATTCTACTTTTCAGGCAGAAGTAGACCTTGAAAAACAAAAAGAAACACTTGCATTTTAGGTAAGTGTGATTCAAAGAAGAGATTTTATAACCCTTGGGCAGAGGGAGACTGAGGAAAATTGAGGCATTTGTGACGATGCCAAACACATTAAAGTGTTTGTTTCAGTAATATCTGAAACTCCAGAAATATAAAGAGTAAAAGGAGTGGCCTTTACTGCTAAACTGCAGATTTATTCACTAAAATAGAAAATATATTTGGGTATTGCAAAGTACACGTCCAAATGTGGCTGGCCAAAGATCTGGTGAGAAAATTCTGTTGAAGTCATTTCAAACACCTGTATTTAGGTAGATTTATCCACTGATATGTAAATATTAATCACAAACACGATAATAAAGAATTTATTAGGGTAGAATTCTAGAATTCTAGAATTTTCTAGAATTCTGAATTTTCTTTTTTCTAGAAAATTAAAGCATTAGTTAGAGTATTTATCATATATATAAAACCCACTCAGTTTTCATTATAATTTCACTAGGAAGACTGTTTACTTCTAGAAAGGAAATATAATATATTTGACAAGGCTAACCCTTGTCCCTCAGTTTTTATCTCTAAATATGATGTTACATGGTACTGAATATCCCTTTGGTCACCTGAGATCAGTTGTTTCCGCTCTGTTTCTTCCTAGATCCTTTCCCACCACCAGCCTACTCGCCATGGAAGCAGTGGGAAAAACAGAAAGCCTTGACACCACACAAGACCTCTTCAGAAGCACCCAGAACACTGGTCTGTTATCAACAATGCACTACAGAGTCTTTTATGAAGAACATTAACTTCATCATGACCACAGCCGGTACAGTATACTGAAAGGAAAACTAACACAAAGAAAAAAGCACATTGGAAGTATGACTCTTATTTCAGCTATATAAACATATATACAAAAATACATAGACTTCTATATCTCACCATTAAAACACCTTGAGATAAGAACATCAGAGATAGATAGAGATACTATTTTTTTTTTCCATCTCACTGTATATAACATTGGGAAGTAGCCCAATTTGCTATAAATGAGGCTCAATATTTTAGAAAGTATGACACTGGCAATTTCATTAGTATATGTTGTTTTATTTCTTTCCAAGCTGCTGTTACTTGTAAATATCATCAAATTTCTCACAGACAGATGTCATATACCTAGCATTAGATCCTTTGTAAGTATCAAATTGTCCAATGTGATTTACTAAATAATAATGTCATTTGCTAACTTTTTGTTACCAATAGAAAAATTAATTGTGTGTAGTTTTGTAGACAATGAGAATCAAAGGTGGAGGCTAGTGCAGAACAGGTAAAAAAGTAAATGAGGCTGAGGAGAATGCACCACATAATGCACCACACTCCTAATCTGAATGTCAAAACTTGAGTCAAAGTGTATTAATGACACATGCACACTTGCTAAGGTGTTCAGCACATGGGTCTCTGACAGCCAAGGCCATTATTTCCCAGCAGTGCAGTACAATAGTACAAAATACTACCTGATGCTTGGAAGAAAAGTTACATCTTGTCTAGATGGACACAAATAAGGCTTGCCTCTGGGTAGAACTAATTGGTTTGAGTTGAATGCTATACTAGCACAGCTGTTCAGTTTGCAAGCCTAAAGCAGGGCTAATTAGTGGAATCTTTGAGCTCTCTGCCTTCTACTGCACTATAAAGCAAAGCATTATAACAAAATTAAACTTCATAATAAAGGTCAAAAGCAAATACAGCTCAGAAATTAGATGTGAAGACCTGCTTTACAACAGTGCCTGGATATACCTTATCTAGGATCTAGGCTTAGATTACATATTTTATCTGTTGCTATTTTTGAAGCAAGTTGAGATAAAAAAATTCTGTTAAATCATAGCCATGTCGATCAACAGACAATGATATTATTTAAGTCACCAACATGATATATGGTTAAACAACACGCTGAATGAGCAAAATCAGTGTGTTCAAATTTTTAAAACTTCTACATTGTTCATAATCAAAAGCAAGCAGGTTAATAAATTAACAGAAAACACAGTATTTATTATTTTATACTTATTTATTATTTTTTATTTAAAGTAATAAATACTATTTATTACTTTATACTTTAATACACAATCCTAAGTATTGTGTATTAAAATATCCCTGAAATTTTACAGCTCTTCAGGTGTTTAACTTCACAGCTTCTAAAAAAGAACTGAATGTTGTGTTACTTCTGCTGAAACTTACTCACTCATTGCCTCATGTTTTCCCACAACAAATTGATAGCTAATAGGAAAAAAAAGTTCTGAAAAAAGAAACACTTGAATGTAGAAGATTTAGGGGAAAGATGACTGACTGATCCTCTCCCTCCAAGCTCCTCCTGTTTACTGTTTTCGAATTTCCGAGTCTGATTGCTCTTCAGGTCTCAAACAACAAACTCCTATCCAACTGCTACTGCCTGCAGTATATCAGTTTAAACTACATGACATTCTAATATTCACTCATCAGAATTTATTAGGCATTCAAATGATGCCTGCACTGTGTACACCACATTCATATGCACAATTAATGCAAACCAGTAAGACAATTCAAAGAAGAGGACTTGTTTACCACGAGACAAAAGCTCGGTTTGGACCTGAATGGCATCCTGCTGTAATGTTGCATGGGAATGGAGAAGACAAGTTTCTCCTGTTCACCACCACAGCGAAGGTATTTGTGTTTAAGTATTTAAGCATGTTAAAAGGAGTCCCACAGAATGAAAAAATGAGATTACAGCATCCAGTAACAACTGGTGACCACAATTTAAAGAGTTTAAAAGGGCTACTGTTTAAATAAGAAGGAGATGACGGAGTTAATTGGCTTAGTTGGGTGCAAGAAGTTTATGTAGAGATTAGTGTGGTGAATAACAGGAGTTGTGGGGAGGTATCAGAAGGTGAAGGACGTTTTTGAGAAAGCAGCAGAAAGTCAAATCACAGCATCCAGCATTCACTCAGACAGAAGGGCTAGATATGAAGAGGTCATGGATGGTAACGATCAGTGATGGATTGGAGTGGACTTAGATGGAGAGTGTGCTGAAGGACAAAGGAAAGAAGGAATCAAACACAGTGTTTCAGTGTAACAAGGGTGGAAACAGGACGGGACAGAGAGATGGCTATAATGAGCATGAGGGTGATATGAGCCATTGTTAAGCAGTAGAAGAACAGAAAACAATGAAAATTCCACTAGCTACAGTGAAGAAAACATACTGGTCTCTCTGCTTATGAAACAAATTTTGCCTGGCAAAGGGTAGTGGTAGGGGTATTTTGGCCTCTGAATCACAGAAGGAGAATTCAGAGGAAAATAGTCTGTGTCTCATGAATCTGGAAAGCTTACGAGAAGCTAAATCACTATATTAACGATGGAAAGTGTAATCACATGTAAGAGAAGTAGGAGATGACATTTCTTCAATATAAATCGATCTTGGAACACACCTGATATGCTTCAAAACCAGCTGGCTTTACAAAAATAATATGCAGTCTCTTGAACAAGTGAGTTTTCAGACAGAAATTGGAGTTAAAAACAGGAGGGTAGAAGAGAGGCACCAACGACAGGTTCCCACATTTGGAAATAATGTAATAAAAAAGTGAAATAAGATATCTATTTAAATATGCACACATTCAGTCTAGCTAGTCTCTCTCTTTTGCTCTCTCTTTTCTCTGTAACTTTTCCTAGATGTATATCTATTTATCTATGTACATCTCCACATGAATTTATATATGTTTATCTATGTGTGTACACCAAGAGAGGTCAGTTTTTAGTTGGGTACAGTTTAGACACTCTTTTAAAATATCGAAGTTTTACAGACTTTGTACTTTTATACTTTATTTTTCACTGATAGGGTGATCCCTGAGAAATGACAATGCACTGAAGATCCCCAAAGCGTCCTTAATATTCTGAAACATGTCCTAGTACTAGATTCTCACATTTTGAGATACTTACTCCTAAGCAGGCCTGATTAAATTAATGAGCATACATGAATAGTAACTTACAGTAAGTGGAAAAGTGACAGAAATTGACTATTGACTGTAGGTACAAACCCTCTATTTGGAAACATAAAACTTTAGTCAGATGAAAAATAATTCCTAATTTTAAAAAAGTATCAGAGGACAGATTTTCTAAGCTTTGGAAAAAATATTTTGGTAATATCTTCATTTCTAATTTAACTTTAGATATAATTAGAACGCTTACTACAAAAAATTACAACAGAAAACAGCTTTAGATAGTAATGTCATTTTTTTCCCTACAATCCTAGGATATTAAAATACCAGTTGCCCAAAATCAAGAGAACAACAGCAATGCCAACTGTATGCTGATGCTTCCTTCTCTAACAACTACAAAGTGTAGAAGATGCATTCACAATTAAGTGCACAAGTTCTTGGTTGCTCTGTTTCTCACACTGGGATAGTATTCTGCCACCGATCGCTTGTGAAACTTAGTACTGTTTAATGGGACACACTTATCAAGATAGGAAATTGCTACCTGATAAGACAACCCACAAAACAAATAAACATCATCGTGGCATCATACAATAATTTCAAAGAGGACAATGGAAACTGATGAAGCTTAATTGTTTCCAGTTTCTTCTATCATCTGAAATCTACATAATCTTCATCTTCATCAACAACCCAAGATCCAACATTTGCTGTTCAAATGAAAAAGTTCCCAAATTCACAGGGACAGTAGGTAATATAACACTGGAGGGATGGAAAAATACAAGATTACAAAGCTCCCCACAGCAATCCTTTAATGAAGGTTTTAAACTAACATGAACCTATTAAATAATGTCACATTTAATGAGTACTTAAATAATATAATTAATAAGGGAGTAATTGGACCTTTTTACAAAAAGAAAATCTATCTAGCACTGTCATCATTTCCGGCAATACAAGTTACTGAATAGTGTCTGATTCTCAGCTGTTATTACTTTCTAAACATAAATAAGCTAGAAATAATGAGAGCAACTTTTACGGAAACTGCAACCTAACTATTTAATTTCTATTCTCTAAGAAAAATCCCACATTTGTCTACCTCTGATTAGATCAGGTGGTCATATAAGATTACTATTGTGCTTTTCTTGTCTTGGAAATTACTGCATTTTGGCCAACTGACTGAAGCAGGATGGTATTATGTGGAATTTCACAGCAATTATCAACCCAAAGACAAAATCTACAATGAGCTTTTGCTACATGTAATAACTTTCACATATGACCCTAAATAATTTATCATATGTAGTTTCATATAGTTTGCTATCAATGAATTAAATTTAGCATTCATCATCTAAGTCTTTAAAAAATTTAGACCCCATGATGCCACTTAGATAAATAGACTAATATCAAACCAACCGAAACAAATTTTTTTGTTGTTTTTTTCAGTCAAGGGAAAGGAATTTCTTTTCTGTTTTCAAATATATGTATTTTTGGAATGAAATTCAAACCAATGCTTTTGAAAGAAATTCTAAATTCTACATATTTCTACAGTGTTACTTCTCAAGAAATTAAATGATGATTTAATGATAGAAACTGGACTGCTAAGGAAATGTATTAATTCCATTACCCAAACTAGTAACTTTCATTTAGTCTAGTAACTAGCCTTTTTACTAAAGAAGTTTCTTATCTGTAATTTGAGTCTTGATGTTTTATCCCATAATTTATTACATGACATTTAAATTACCAATCCAATACACTTACACCATCTTTAGGCGTCTAGATCAAACCCATCTATTTCTTCTTATAAAATTTTAGAAGCTTCCTTAATTTTTCCTTAATTTCTTAATTTATACTAAAGAGGAAATACTTGTTATTGTTGGACAACTTTGTGACTACTGCTCATTTCTGTTTGTATGCTTTAGCACTCCGAAAACTGATTAGGTTCTGCTTTGTTTCAATACCAGCTGGATGAAGACACCACTAAAGAGAAGTGGAGAAATTCCCTTTAGAAAAGCTAAATTCAATGTGGCAAACATAATCTTACTGCAGACAAGGAAGGGGGATAGCTTCCCTCACAAAACTATTCAAAACAGGAGTCTAACTCAACTGTTCTCAGGGTGAGGAAGACTTTCTCACTGCAGGAAGGGAGCCTGGGGAGGTAAGGCTACAGAACTGAAGATAGCTTTTGTGGAGTCCTTACTACTGGAACAGCTGCTGGAAAGGGAAAGCGTTTGAGACATGCTCATGCAACTCCATCTCTGTCCAATCAAAATACCCAGAAAAGACAGAGCAGGAAGTCTATTCTAACACAGCTTACTGTACAATTTTGTTAATGTAATACTTAGAGTAGATAAACTAAATTTGTGCTTAATTGTGGGAAAATTAATTTTGCTCTCAATTCATATTTTATTAATTAGTAACCACGCTGACAACTTTTGGTAGTTGTTTATAACAAAGTTCTGCATAAGGAGGTGTTTTCTTCATTCCCTGTGAGCAATTATTGACAAAGAATCTGAATAGAAAGGTAGCTCTACAGCCTTCAGAAGCACATAGCTGGTATAACTTGGCTGTCACATATAAAGCTTCAGTTTTCCTGTACACAGCTAGACCCACCAGAAGTCTTTTCTGGTGTTATTCTTGATCCTGTTACTAATTTCAACACAATGTGTAATCATATGATAATGTCTTTTAACTTGTTTGCCTTTTAATTCTTTTCAATAAACAAAAGGAGTATTTTTACTGTACCACACTGTGTTGCTTTTCTTCACTTTTCTATGTAAAATAAAGAAAATATTCTAATCATAATAGGAAAAAAAGCATGAAAAATGAGCTACAAAAATATCAAATATATCTTCATTTCACATGAAGTGGGATTTCATTTGCAGGAATTAACCTGACATTAAACCTCTTGATCCATATTCTAAATCAAAGTTAAATTTGAGAGGAACAAGTGATCACATCACTAGAGGCCATGTGGTAGAGAAATAGACTGGATAATTAAACAGAGGTAGCGATTAGGCTTCTAAAGGATTCTGTGAGAGATATACAGCAGTCTTGCCTTTAGTCAAACCTGCTTTGTAAGAAGAACTTCCAGCACAATATTTCAGCATTTCTATCTTAGATACACATACACCCACGTAGTTAATCTGGGCATTTTTTCAGACTGAGAGAGAAAGTCTTTTTTATTTCACTTTAATTGTTTGAAAACAGCTTAGTAAATAATATTAAAAAGTTAATGTAGCTAGTAACACTAAGTTGTTATATTCTATAAAACTTAAGTTAAAAGCACATGAAACCAAAGTGAAGGTATCACCCATAATTATAGCTCATACAATAAAATACTTTCATTAGAACCATCAAAATCAACTAAATAAAAGTGTTTTCTAAAATTCAGCAGGCAACGATACGATATGCAGAGCTAAACCATAAGAACTATCTTTAATCATATCTCCAAGTGTAATCACTACATGTAGCATTTGAAAAATACCTGCTATTTGGAATTACTTAGACTACTTGGAGCATGTAGACTATTGTTTAATTATGATCCATTTCAATTGGAAGCTTTTGATTTATAATTTGGAACAATCTGAGTTATATCAATGGAAAACTCTCCAAATCCCTTTTGAGTTTCAAATCGACCCAGAAACACTGGAATTGCCAAGAAGCAAGCCGCTTCCTAGCATATACTTGTCTCATCAGAATGAAATCTAAACTACACAGCTCTCTCTAAATTCTCTCATTTGAATGGGGAGCATTGAGCAAGGAGCTAGACTATATGATCTCTAGAGGTCCTCTCATCCTAATTATTCTTCCGTTCTGTCCTGTGATTTGGCTATTAACAACCAGTTAATTTCTGCCCCGATGCATATCTACTCAGCAGCTGTATTTGGGTCACTCTCTGTTCATAGTTCTCCTTATGTCACCTCAAATGTTACTAAGCACTGGACCAAAAAAACACATGAGAGAAGGAATTTTCACAGACTAATTTGTTTTTAGAATAAACACCAGCAAATGCACAGACAGAGAAGTGGTCCAATGACAAGAAACATGGAGTTACAATTTTCATTATTTTATACAGAAATGTGAAAACATCAATAACAAATAAAGACAAGGACAAAATTTATGACAATCTTATCACATAGGGGAACCAGCTTCTGATTCCCAGTGAACTGAGAATCACTAAGTGCTATGATGACCTATACCAAAAACAAGAGTCTGAAAGAAAAGCAAAGAAACACAACTCATCAATCCTCAAACCTCTAAAATAAACAAAAAACTTGTTCTTTCTTTGCTGTGGAAAAAACCTCAGTACTTTTAGGAAAGTCAACTCTGAATACAGAGGACATGCTTTTTTTTCTTTTTCAAACGATAAAGTAAATTGTGCAGAACTTTTTCTTATTATTAATAGACTTCTAGACTTGCTGAGAAGTCAGAATTAATTTTAAAAATTCCGTATCATCCCAGAGTGTAGCAACTGCTATTAGTCTGATGGGCGGTGCAGAAGAGAGGGCCATCATACTATGGAACTGATCACATAGCTGAACTGAGGCTAAAAGCAAATTACAAGAAAAACATTTGAGTCTCCAGATTTGCACCTGATGTGCAGGGAAGTCTTCCTGGGATAGAAAGGGATAAGAAAACTTACAGTCTGAGATGAATTTCTAATGTTTCCAATTTATCAGTGACACTTGACTTTCCTGAATGGTACTGTCACAGGATATTACTACACAAAGCTTTGCAAATCTTAGAAAGCATTGGCCATATTAAATATATTCAACAATGGGACCTGGGAAGTAACTTATTTTGGGAAATGTACCACAATTAATCCATCTATATTGTTCCATCTTAAGAAAGCCCACTTAATTAGTGAATAAATGGCAGCTCATAGATTTACTAGTTTATTTAAAGAATATTACTTCATAGTTATCAAACAAGAACATATTCTTAACCTCATTAATTTGTTTCTTTCATTTGAAGAAAAGGTACAATGCTTAGTTAAAAGTCTTGACAAGTGGGCATGAAAGAATATTACAAAGCAGAATGACAAGCCTGAGTTAAGACAACATCCTAACTCCATTTGCTTCAGACTAAAAATGCTGAAAATTAAATTGCAAGGACCCTATCCATTTATTTTATTCCATAGAACTTCAATATGACTTAAAAACTGTGCTTCTCTCACCTTAAATAAATACAGTAAATTCATCTGATGTTTTGAAAGCATAATATTGGATCTTGGTTGAAAGCTATCTACTATAGCTACGATCCTTCAATTCTTTATCTATATAGCAGCTCAAAATTAGGACCATACAAATGAAGTCTTAAAAATAATTTATTTTTTATAGCTTGGTGTCCTCTCAGTGGTTGACTAAGGTTATATGACAGATCAGATTTGCTAAGCAACAGACCTGCTTAGGATTATTTAGCATGTTAGGAGATCATGGCTACAACTTCTTATGGGTGATTCTTGTGCAGGATTATGAAATAAACCAAGTAAAGCTACAACACTTACATTTTCATCACTGATGGCAAGTGATGACTTCCAAAGCTGGAGTCATCTGTCTATATCTCAATCAACAACTCACAATAACTTTGAATATTTTGAAAGGTAATATGATACAAGGTTCAGTGAAAAGTTCAGGCAGGAAAGTAATCTCCCGAAGCAAATGGCAAGGGGATTCTTTATACTAAAAATTCCTCAGGTTAGCTCTTTTCTTCAATTTCTATTTATAATGTCTAATATATTGTAAGCATCACAAATAGTGCAATACTTCATAAACTGATAAAGCTTCAAGTGAGCAACCCATATCCAGCCATGAACTAAGTGGGCAACAAACTACTGAGAAATAAATACTCACATTTATTTGGTTTTACTTAAAAAAAATGTTTCCAGTTTTGTAGAGCTATATTAAAGAATTATGCAGCAACTTTGAAAAGGGAACAACTGTTGTGTTCTACAGAGCTAAATGTTAGCAGAATCCTGTAGAATATTGTAACACTTTGAAGATAACATGTCTGTAATTTAAGGGGTTAGAAAAATAAAGTGCTCCTTTTTTCCTTTGATAAACAGACTTGTCGACTGGAATCTGACATTTATCAAACTCACTACTAACACCTGTGCATCTCAGCATTTCAGACAAAGAATCTTTTGAAGATGCTTTTTTCCTGGGGTGGTTAATAAGGACACTTGCCAATAAGGACACTTGGGAAAGATGGTGGAAAGGGAGATACATGTCTTTGGACAGAAAGATTATATAGAAAAACTGATATGATGTGTTTCCTCCTCCAAAAGTGAATGGTGTAAATATAAAAATAAAAAATTTAAGCCTAAAAGTTCTAAAGCTTTAGCAAATGTTGTGAAAGCTACCATTGTGGGAAAGCTGCTAGCTCTGTGTGCGTGGATGAATGTTACACACTGCAGCAGGATTTTAGAACAAAAAGCTGTGAATAGCTATCTTCAGAGATGTCTCATCACATTTTATTATTTTGCAATGCATACTTTCTGGATGTCTAAACTAGACTGAGGTTAGCAAAAGTTCATTATAAATCTGAAGGAAAATCATCCAGGCAACAAGAGAATGAGAATTTGGTGGGACATTCCCAGTGACTTCTGCTTCTAGCCAGTCAGCCAAGCTCAGACACAGTGTCTGCAGCTATTACTGGATTTCTAAGGAGTGACTTCATTTTTGTGCTTGTGATAAAAAGACCAGTTTTCCATTCACGCTTCTAAGAGAAAATTAGCATAGCCTTACATTTCCTTCCTATGTCAAGAATGATCTGTTATTGCAATTAAGAGCAGGTTCACTCTTGATTTTATCTTTTTGCAGTACTGATCATACAGGCACAGAACAAAGACCAAATAGCAGTCTAAATGCTAAAGGTGTCAAAGTTAGCTTCATTTAAACCAAGAACACGTTAGAGAGAAACACGTCATAAAGTTAGAGTAAGGTAAGTGTGACCTTTTGATCACTAATGTAAAGAAATTTGTAACACAGAAGGTGACTGAAGAGCTAATACTTTAAAATTACTAATCACATGGTGAATGCCTTTTCATCCAACTTCCTTCTTTGCTTCTATATCATTCTCTTTCCAGTGAAACCACATTTATACAAGGCTTTAAGAAATCAGTCTGATGTTAACAAAATATATTTTAATAATAGATAGCATTTACTATCAAATATATCCTGAAAGCTTTTGTTCTTCAAAGGTGGGAAGCTGAGATGCAAAGACCAATAATTATCCTGACAAGATTAGTTGCCATCGCATCTGGCCTCAGATAGAAGTTAGTAATGAGCTGCAACATATTAATGCCAAATATCAATATGCATAAAGCAAAAGGCAAGGTACATGTTTATACAAAATATAGAGATTAATATATGGACATTGTTTTAAACTGTCCCATGTCAAGGGTAGGACGTTGTATATCACTATTGTGGTGCTAACTCCTTGGTGGATTGTAGAGAGATCACAGCAAAAAGCTGGAGAGAGCAATTCCTTTTTTAACTTGTCTTCAATTGTAATAGTTAACTTCATTTCTAAAGGGAACTTCCATAGCTTCCCAGGAGAAATCCTTGACAAAGAATGTAAATGTGAAAAGATGTTTTGGTAAGGTGCTTTCCTTGACCAATGAAAGAGTTTTGTGTTTGTTTGTTTTCATACTTTGTGTGACTGTGCTGGAGAGACAGACACAGTCATACAGACAGATGACCTCCAGCTAAAAGGCTGGAGAGAGAAAAGATTTGCTCTCTGTTTTCTTGATGATATCTTGATAGAAATAAAAAGCCTTCTGAAAAATCTATGAACATGGGGTAATTTGTAGATAAGCCCTAGAATTAGGGCAACATCTTTACCACATCACAAAAAGTTAATGACTTGTCAAACATTCAGATGAGAGTTTAGGAACACATTAAGCATCCATCTAACCAAAACTCTGCTCAAAGATGACTGGCTGCAAGGATCTGTGACAACTGAAGAGCATAGTTAAGGACAGATCTTGTTATAGAGCTCTGTCTTTTATCTCCCATGGAGGCCTTTTGAAAATGTTCATGTAACTGTCTCCAATTGTCTGTAAGTACACTGCTGTATCTTGATCAGATACAGATAATACTCAAGCATAATTTGCAATATTTTAAAAATACTTCTGAAGTAACAAATAGCAGTAACTGTGAGCCAATTTTAATTATGAATTTACATAGAACAGACAGGTCTGTAGACGTACTTTTCAGTTACATATTTATCTGCCTCTCATTTAAGTTATGATGAGCCATGCACACCTATGAAAGAGGTGGTGGGAAGGCAAAAAAACTTCTGTATATCAGGTTTAGAGGACTGATGCATCTTCATAGGATGTATTTATATTGTATGCCTACTTGATCCCTCACTTTACAACTTTTTTCTCACTGTGGGAACACATTATAAAGAAATAAAAGGTCATCTCTCCCAAAGCAAGGCTTATGTTACTGTAGTTATTGGGGTTGTTTGGTTTTCGTGTTTGCAGTATTGGGGTTTCTTTGGGGAGGGGGGGAGGGTGAGGGGATGTGTTTGTTTGAGAGGTTTTTTCTTTGTTTGTTTGGGGGTTTTTTAGTTGTTTTTGTGGTGGGTTTTTTCTTTTGGTCTCAAAAAACCAAATTATTTACTAACTTACTTTCAAGGCTGAGTTTTCCTGATTTTGAACCTGGATATTGTAGAGCACAAGAAGCCTAAAAGCTTGCATAAGGAAGTGCCACTCAACCTTGTATAAAACAGTGAAAACATTTGTATGTCCCTTGTTTCCCACCTGGTTTTCAACAACGGCAGAAGACCTGTGCTTGGACTGCCTGGAATATGCAGCTCTCTAACACACCTCAGACTAAAGCAGTATCTGTCCAAAACTACTGCAGGACACAATAAAATGCAAGTCTTAGGACACTGCAAGGACCAGGGATAAATACTGGGGGAATGGGGGAAAGGGCTAACAATTTTCATCAGAATATTTATCCTTTGGATAAAGTGGAGCAGACATTTTGTATCCCTGGGTAAATTAGATGCTAAGTGCTCATTTGATTCAATTCTGTTTGTTTACTCACAGCCAAACAGTGTTTAGACTTTGAATTTCTGTGCTTTCCAAGCTACTTCATGCCAGCTGATCCACAATTATTGACTAAAGAAAGATTCCTATCCCATTTCAGCTGTTAAGTCAAACAATGTAGTTAATTATCTCCTGTACACTTTCTCTCATCTCTGGTCTCTGAGACCCACATAAAATTCTACTATTTCCAGCAAATATTTCAACTATAGAAGTTAATTTCTAATGATGCACATGCCTTGAGCTTAGTTGATTTCTATTCATTCACCTGTCTTTACCCAAATCAAGCTTCCTGGTTTCTCCATTTTTTTGAAATGGAAATATGGAAATATAGCATATGATCAACCATCATGGTTTTCTAAGCCTTTGTTCATGACTGAATGCAGTTTGGGGTTTTTTTGACATATGAACACGTAAGTTACATGCTCCTGCTTTCTCCCTCTGGCTAATATACATCTCAAACTCTTTGTTAACCATTTCATTGATTATTCACTGTCATTCCCAGCATTTATGGTTTTCATGGTAATTTTTCAGAATCGAATCAGATCTACATTAGTCTTTTTTTCAAATTATATTTTAAAAAGACTGACATGGGAGTAATAGAAAAATAAAAAAACATCTGTTGTGTTATAACCTGTTTGTTTAATTCTTATAAATCTCTATAAAATATTTTTCAAAAGACACTTTCTATACCAATAGGGAACAAAATCCCATGTGAACAAAATCAGATCTAACAGCCTATAAAATTCAACCACAGACCACTGACTAAACAATCAAAAATTATTTAAGCATTAATTAAGCATTAGCAAATTAAACATTATTAAAAAGCATTTAATCATAGTCGACTACAATCATTAGTAAGATCGTATTTATGAAAATCATACTCAGAATGATTTTATTTGACTTTTTTTTGACCTTTTTTTTATATGACTTTTATTTCCAAAAGCAATCAGAACCCCAGCACACTTAAAACTAAACTTGCTGTATGAATCTGGCAAGGTCAGGCTCTGGTTTCATGTATATAAATAAATAATCCAATTAAATCCTGAAAAGGTCTTGTTAATCTGCTGTGTATGGAACATTAGCTGCCTGAAAGTTATGAAATAGGTCTTGAGAAAACTGTAGAAAATGGGGAAAAAAGATCCATTTAAAACTTTCTTGCAGGTGGAAGCAAGCAAACTGTCACTAGTGGAGAAAGAACAGAACTTAAAGATTCAATGGTTAGTATAATTTTCATTAGCTGAAAAGGAAAACTGCTGAAGTGCTATTGTTCATAAAAGCCTATAGAGTTTTTCCTCCAAAAGATAAGGTAAATTAAGAATGTTTTGGAAAATTCAGATTAACACAGCACAGCTGTTGCTATGGCCTGAATTTATGGGTAAAAGCAACTGCTGCAGTCCTTTTCTTCATCAAGGAAGGCTTGAGGAAAGGCTTCAGCAGGGAAAAGAGCAACAGGAGCTTTGCTAATCAGGAGAAATCATAGATAACTACTTTTTTTATTAAAGCAGAATGGCACACATGAGAGGACAAAACAAAGGCAGGTGAAGAAAGGAGGCAGAAAAAGGGAGAAAGAGTTGAAAAATGACAATGAAGCATGAAAGAGAGAGCGGCAGCAGTATAACCTGCTTCACAGTAAGACTCCAAGTACAGCAGTGAATGGGCAACCTGGGAGTGTTTGTATCTGTTCCTCTCTGTGTGTGGTCTCCAACTGCTTGTGATGTTGGGAAAAAATAAAGCATAATAAAAAAGGGCTGGAAGGCATTAGCTGATAGCAATCTTATATTCTTATACTTCAGAGTGAGAAACAGAACATTTGACTGTTTGCAGTGAGGACAGGAGGTGTGAGGTAATGTAGAAGCATTCTAACATATGTTACAGCATTGCTCATATATCTGAGTTTTGGCAAACCCTAGGAGATAATCTATAAAAAAACTAACAGCCTGTGCATTAACACTACATGGGGATCAACACGAGAAAAATGAACAAGGGAGGTAGAAGTAAAATCTCTATCAGTAGCAGAAGTAAAAATATATAGGTACTATCCCTAGTGCTAGATTATCAGTGAAAGACTAAAATCCAGTGTTGGCAGATGAAAACAAATAACATAAAACTTAAATCCAATATTTTGGATTTATTTCTTACACTCATTCACCTGGCCATGACTACTACCCTCTCTTCATGGGATAGAGTTTTTTCAGCTGCTTTTACATCTTCACACTCCCTGGACTGAGACTATAAAGATTAACTCTTAGAGCACCTCCAGTGCCTTTTACTTTTGCCTGAGCTTTAGCTCTAAGTATCCACAGATGGCATCATGCTCATATCAAATCTCTTAGAGCCGCGGCAACCTGGCATCTGATGGAACACCACAGGCAAATTGACTCCCTCTGCTGGAGAAAAAGGAAATATTCTGCAATAAGAAGTTCTTCAAGTAGCTGGCTCCTTACAAGAAATCCGGGTGATCAGGTATTGAATGATCTGCTGTTGTTTTATGGTAGCAGTTCTTCCTCACTGTTTAATTGTGTATAATATATATTCTAATGATTGGGTACCCCACTTCTTGAATAAGGATTTCTTGATTCTCAGATTCTGAAGGACCTCATACACCTCATATAACACCTGAGGACATCTGATATCTATCTATCTATCTATCTATCTATCTATCTATCTATCTATAAAATGTCTGCATATATGGATATATAATCAATACAACTTACAAAGTCATTGAAATCTTGAAATAGATTACAATCTCTTCTACTAAAAATCCCTGATTAGCTCCAGCCTTGACTGAGGATGTTGCAGACTCAAAAATAGAAACTCGGAGTAATAAAGATTGGCCCACAAAGCCTCATTGATCACAAAATGTATTGCTTTGCTATAAAAGCATTCAATTTAGATTAGTCCACTCTGAAATTTGGTTTTATTTAAATCCAATTCCCAAATAATTCTACTTATGATTAGGTTGAAACTGCTTCTGAAAGAAGCCGCATGAACTGTGCTCTTACTTGGTGGGAATTACTGAAATCAGCTAGTAAATAATTAAACAATTCAGTTTGAACCTAATAAGGTAGTCCATGGGAGAAAAGGGTTAGGTCCTAATTTTTGCAACAGTAACAAAGAAAATAGGTGAGACTCCAAGAGTCACTTAGGACTAGGGAACATACATCATATACCCTGCAACAGCATGACTGTTACAAAACAACTAAAATTCGTTAGCTGTGATCATACCAATGTTATGTAGGGAACTGGTTGTACTAGTTTGAAATCAAACCAGTGGGAGATCGCGAGTCAGAATTATAACTTAATAGGAAAAAAAAAAAAAAATAAATAAATGCAGTAGTACAAGAACACTGACAAAGTCAGAATACAACCTGACACCCTGTGGTGGTAGCAGTCCAAGCAAAGCAGTTCTGTTGAAGCAGAGATCCTGTAGAGAAAAGGGTCGGAAGGTCCAGCAGTAGCTCTTGTCCTCTGGGAGTCCAGTAAGTAAGCGCTGCTGTGGTGTTCAGAATCTCAGCTTATATCCAGGATGGAATGCTTGGTTCCTCCCTCTGGGCAGAGCATCTCACAATGGGATGGTGAGTCACGTGATAAGGCCTGATGGCCCCCTTAACAGGAGGACAGAAGTACAGAAGGAGGAGGGAAGGAACACTCCTCCACCTGGTTTCAACAGCCCACGGAGACAGTAATAGAATATACTTCAACCCAGAACATTATCCACTCGTTATTCTATTACCATCTAGATATCCCAAATCAATACCTGCCTTAAACTCTACACACACACACACACACACACATATATATATATA
>VZRF01014343.1:2481544-2503401 GCA_013396875.1 Vireo altiloquus | reverse complement strand
TTTGGTATGAGGGGATTTGTCTCATGCAGAAATTAGTCAGACCATGGGTTGGAGGGTCCGTGTGCATTGGTTTAGCTACTGGAAAGGTTGGACTTCATGAAACTGAAATACAATGAGGGAGGTGGGACCATGAATGACAGGGGACCTATGTCCCTTAGCTGACAGGAACTGGCAGAAATCTGTGTGTCTTGGGTGCATGATCACTAGTCAAGATCAAGTTGGACAAGGTAAAGAGTAGGTGAAGTGGCCTGGGAGCTGGATGTGTTAGTCTCAAAGGTGAAGAACATGGAGAGGGCTGGCTGTTCATGAATGTGTGAGTCCCAGCCAGCTCTGTGTGTGTGTGTGTGTTTTGTGTGTGTGTGTGTGCATACGTACCTAAGTACACCATAGTCTGTAACGTCACCCAGTGCAAGGCTGTGGACTCAGGGGTGTACTAGGGAGAGAGGGGTNAGGTGGGACCATGAATGACAGGGGACCTATGTCCCTTAGCTGACAGGAACTGGCAGAAATCTGTGTGTCTTGGGTGCATGATCACTAGTCAAGATCAAGTTGGACAAGGTAAAGAGTAGGTGAAGTGGCCTGGGAGCTGGATGTGTTAGTCTCAAAGGTGAAGAACATGGAGAGGGCTGGCTGTTCATGAATGTGTGAGTCCCAGCCAGCTCTGTGTGTGTGTGTGTGTTTTGTGTGTGTGTGTGTGCATACGTACCTAAGTACACCATAGTCTGTAACGTCACCCAGTGCAAGGCTGTGGACTCAGGGGTGTACTAGGGAGAGAGGGGTCCAGGGTCTGTGATCTGTGTGGCCAGCCATGTATTTATGTACATATGTGCTGTGTATGTGTGTATGTCTTCTTTGTGTGCATGTACCTAGAAAGAAAACATTGCCAACCTTGCTATGGGTTGGAGCTGGGGTCATGGAGATGCAGCATCTTCACCTTCATCAAGTTACTGCCTTTCACCCTAGACACCAGCTATCTTATTTCAGTTTAAAAATTGTGCTTCTCTTACTTGGTTATGTGTGCTTTCTTGTCTGCTGTCTTGATTAAAAACAAATAGATTTTCACTGTGTTAAGGTTTCTAACTCTTTAAGTAAACGTCAGTGCTTCTTTGCCTGGTTATCTCTAGCACATTTGTGTTTGTCATATCCCCTCTTCCAACCCGACAGCAGTGAGCCTCTGTAGAGTTTCCTGCAAGGGTAATGACATTTCAGACCTCTGTTCCTTCCACACACGCTGTTACACAGTCTCAATTTTATAGGTGCTTTGAGATTGTTGAAGGAATAATAGTCATAGCAGAAAACAGACACCACTATTCCACAGAAATTATTCTAGAAAAAAGTTATAGCACTATGAAAGGAATTAGTAATTCTTTTTATAAAAATCATAAGCTTGTCCCATTTTCCTCATAACTTTTGACCACTTTTTTTTTTATTGTCCTGGAGAATATTCAAAATTATTCTCAAGGTGAAAAATTTTGAATCACAGGTCATCCCTTTAATTTTATCTCTTTATCAAAACATTGTGACCACTTGCTCAGAAGTCAGTTTATATGTTACTTTTTTCAACATTTCTTCTATTTTCCTGTATTTGAGATTTTCTCACACACAGAAGTTAAGCTAAATGGACCTGCATGAGCACATGAAATGTGGGCATATCATGGATTTGCAAACCGTGGATTTACATACAATTGATTTCATCTATGTAGAAGCAGCACGTAATATAACTTTGTTCCATAGTTTCATAGTTTTCATGAATCTTTAAACCATACATGTCGGAGTATCACTCAAACAGGACGGGAGAGCAGATAGACGCTCCACGAGCTTTTAATTATTTATTTTGTTCAGGCATCAGCCTCATGTACACAGGAGATGTACATGGCTCACGTCTGCTGACATCCCAAAGATTTTGGAGTTACAGAACATTCTTAAAGGCTTTTCAGCCAATAGCATGCTTCTAAAGTTTACAGACAAGTGCTCTAACCAGTCACTTAAAAGCACACGTATACCTGTTACAAACAATACTCGCTTGTATGCTTGTAATAACAATGCACAATATTCCCTCCTAGAGCTTGAAACTTCAGTGTCCTTGCTAAGCACATTTTATGCAGCTTCAATACTTCTCTGAGCCAAATCTAGGAACACTAACCCTTGTTCTAATGTCCTTGCAGTCTAGATTATTGTATCTTCTTCTACATTCTGATTTTGCATCTGCAGCTGAACCTAAAATCTTTGCTTTATTTCTGAAACCTGCTTTTCTCACTCAAACTAAAAGCATTCTCACCTTTTGCATTTCCCACACATACAAACCTTAATTCATTGCAGATGAATACTTTGAAACACAGAAACAAAAGTGACATTTTTTTTGCTTGAGCAAATGTTGGTTGGTAGGAGTTTAACTATTTTTCACTGAAATGTAGTGGATAGTCATGATGCTCTACATTATCTGAGTATTGCGTGGTGGTCAAACCCAAAACTGTCTCAGAGAGACAGCTGTTGGAGACTCTCCTCTCACTGCCTTTGCCCTAAATGGTTTACTTATATTTTCCTATTTTAGCACTTTTCTGAAGACTAAATACTTTGAAATGGAAGAAATGCCTGACTTTGCATCAGACGTACTTTTCCCGTGCTTTGAAGATATAAAGTGCTGCATTGTGTGCCTTCTTATTTATAGTTTATCTTAGATGTTTGCTTCAAATCCCCTCTGCCCCTTCCTTTACAGTCGCTTCACTTCAACCTCACTTTAGCTGCCACCCACATATCCCTTCCTCTTATCTTATCCCTCTTCCACTGCTTCCACCACCCACTTTGTCCCTTGCCCCATCTTCAATATCATCAGTCAACAAAGAAAAAGCCAGGAAAATTAAAGGAACTAAAAAGAAAGCTGCAAAATATTTATGAACTTTCTGTCTTTTATATCTCTTGAGTCTTAATCCTTTATTTGTTTTATCTATTTATAAACTGGGAGAAAGACTGCTCTTTATTCTTTGCTGGCAAGTTTGGTGACATAGCCTCTCTTTCAACTGCAGTGCCTAGGCTTTTCTGTAATACAGGCTGTGACAGCATAGATGTTTTGACAGACATTAAAAGCAATGTTGCATTTTAATTGACTATAGATCTTGCTTTGTCTAAAAGAGAAATAGACATTAAATGATCCGTGAACTCACTGCTATAGCTATGTTTTGTTCTTGCTTACTTTTGCTTACTGGAGTTGACTGTCTACTTCATCAGGCTTTGTAACAGGCCTGGTAAGACTTTAATATAGACAAGTTTATGTGCTGAGCTGTAATGAAGCTGTTTCATTGCATTTCCTGCTTTCAGTTTCCACTTCATAGATAGTCATTACTGTGGCATTCAAGGTGTCACCTTGGTATTATCCTAGTCTGCTGAAGATGTTACTGACACTCTCACAGAGCACACTCTTAGAAAGGTAAGAATCTTTGAAAAATTGAGATGTCAATTTCTTTCTCCATGCTCACTCTAGGTCACCTAGTACAACCCTAAGTGTCAATAAAAAGGCCTGGAACAGTCTGTGTGTCTTTAGTGTTGGAGATTTAAAAATAGGAGTTATTCTAGGAACTTTACATGGATTTTAAATGGGCAAAAAATGTTAAAATTAATTGACTATTAATTTCTATTTTACAGTGTAAAACGCTGATATTTGTTGTTTTACTGCTGAACATTCAGCTCTGACAGTGATTTTCTGTAGAGATAGTCTGTATAGCTGTGGAGGAGGTAGAAGATGGGAAATTCTAGACGTCCTGCAGGCTGTCATTCAGATTAAGACTTCCTCACTCATGAGGATCTGTTTGCCCTCTAGTGCAGTGTACTGGCAGGCCTACCCAGACAGCATACAGGTGTGCCCTCTCCACAGAAATGTGTTCATGCTGACATTCACTAGAAGTTTGTTCATTTGAAGGCATCTCTTCTGGCAGATATCTCAATGAAGTGTGTATGTGACTGATGTTGTTCATCTGTACCGTATCACAGACCAAAATGTCTGAACATGATACAAAATCTGCTGCATTTTCCCTCATGAGCTTTTATTGTTCGCACTGCTGATATGTGTGTGCATGTGTACACATCTATATATATATCTGTAGATATGTAGATATGTACACATCTACATATATACATATATATATATATATAAATCAAAGAATAATAGAATTATTTATGTTGGAATAGACTTCTAAAATTGAGTCCAACCCTTAACCCAGCACTACCAAGTTCATCACTAAACCGTGTCCCTAAGTGCTACATCTGCCCATCTTTTGAACACTTCCAGGAACAGTGTCTCAACCAGCTCCCCAGGCTACCTGTTCCAATGCTTCACTGCCCTTTCCATGAAGAAATCCATCCTAATTTCCTAACTTAACTTTCCGTGGTGCAACTTGAGGCCTTTTACTCATCTTGTCATTTGTTACTTGGGAGAAGTCTGACTGCCACCTGGCTACAACCTCCTGACATGTAGTTGTTACTGAAGTTAGTGAGGCAAATCACATGTTCAAAGAGAGGAATATTCTTCTTGAAATTCTTGGTCTTGTGACCCTCACTTACCCAGGATATACCAGAGAAGTTGTGGATGCTTCATCCCTGGAAGTGTTCAAAGCCAGGCTGGATGGGGCTTTGAGAAACCTGGTCTAGTGAGTGACATCTCTGCTCATGGCAGTAGGGGGTTGGAACTAGATGATTTTTAAGGTCCCTTCCTTAAAGGTCTTTTATGGTTCTATGATTTCTATGGATGAAAAAATCCTAGAGCTTTTCAAATCAGTGGATTTATTGTCATAATGTGTATAGTCGGGATTGAATAAAATGTGTTTTTGATATTTTAAGGAGGGTTTGCAGGATTAAGAGATGAACTGAAATCTCAGTCCTTAGAGGTTTGCATGCTTTCTAACTGTCTTGAAGAGCAAGTCAGGTGAAAAACCCCTTGCATCTTGCTCACTTCCTAAAAGGCTTAGAGAAACTTTTAACCAAAAGAGGATTTTGGTTATTTGATTAGAGCTGGCAAGGTTAGAACCCAGCTATTCCCGGGTGCTGAACAGATGCCCGAAAACAGAGGAGTTCTTCCTCTCTTCATATTGGTATAATTAATTAGTTTACTGACAGATTGCTCAAGACTGAGATGGTTGCTTACCGCAGTTATGACTTGGATTGATTTTAGCAATGCATGGTTTGTACAATTAAAGTCATTGTGTAGCTTCAAGTTATAGCCTGTTTATTTACATAAGAATAAGAACTGTATATATTCCATTCAGTAAACTTATTTGTGAAGTCTTGGTGGTTTAGCCCTCTAATCCCATAGGAGAAATAAGGATGTAAGAATAGCCTATACCCCTAGATCATATTAAACAGTAGACCACATCATATAAATACCACAAATCTCAATTGAATCTCATTTTTACTTATGTTTTGGTTATGGAATATTTTTGAATCTTTTAAGTACCTTTTATCCTGAATGAGTGCATATATAAGACTTATAAAGTGTTCTGTTCTGTACATGAATGTCTTGACCCCTGCATGAAACAGACAGGATTTTTTTTTTCCTCTGTTTAAATGGTCTCTATTACTTTCATTACATGTATAATTTTGAAATGAGGGAAAAGGAAAAGAATATATTAAGAAGAAGAAAAAACAATTAAAAAAAAGCCCAACAACAACAACAAAAAGAAAAAAAAGAAAGATAAAATAAACATCTGAATCCAAGAAAAAGTGTTCTAGGGCAATGAATGCAAATGTTGGTATTAATGCAAGATTTGATCCAGTGCTATTATAAAGTTTTTGAACATATTTTTATTAGTTTGTACATTTTATGTCCAAAATGAAACTGTATTCATGTTTTTCAGTATTCTGAATTTATAAACTAAAAGTTGATTTTTTTTGCAAATGCACTTCGATTGTTTTGTTGTTTTGTTAAGAAACTGTTTGAAGTCACTGACTATGATATCGGGATAGTAAATTAAGTACAGAGTGAAAACACAAACTAAGAAGCAGAGAAGAAAATGCATGAGAACTGCTCAGAGTGCTTGGCAAACAGTGGTTCCAGCAAGTCAGAATTTTAACTGTATTAATGTCTTTTGTACACATCAAGGCTGAAGAGAAGTTTAAGTGCATGGAGAGAAACAATGAGCTGTTTTAAAAGATGTAAAGTGCAGAATCCAGAGGCTAGGAAGGACAACATCAAAATAAGAAGTTCCTGCTTCAATAAAAGAACAAATGGATGGTGATGTACATGGAAGAAGGAGTTGGCTTCCTGGCAGTTACTGAAGGTTTCTAGTCTGCTTAAACAATCTTGTCCACCAAGTAGTTTGAAATATATGCTGTAATTTTGCTTTCTATGTCACTGCACGATAAGTAATTTGAGAATCGTAAAGGGAATGGACAACTTTTTCAATCTCTTAGGTTATAGAAAACTTTAATTTAAATTCTTCAGCTCCTGAGCAAGTATTCTCTTGGGAAGGACTATGAAAGACAGGGTTAATACACCCACTGCAATTTGGGAGAGAGGGAGAGAGAAAGGGCGACAGAGTAAAGAGGCACTTAGAACTTTCTTCAGAATAGGAAACCAGGACTGGGAGAAGTGGAAGTGATGCTTCTTATTGGTTCCTTATAGAAACGAACAGGAGAGGTAGGAGCTTTACTAAAGTGCTCTCGGAAGGTCTCGAGATGTGCCCAACCTGCATTTATGACAGTAGTGTCTATCTAAAGAAGCCTTCTTCCTTCTGCTGTACCTGAAGTTTAGGAGCTATCATAATGCTCTTGGGAATTTTTCAGGCTGCTACACTGGTTCTAGTGTAATTATCACTGTTTCCCATTCATCCAAAATATTCTTATTGCCTACAAGAATATTCAGGTAAACTTAAGGGGAAACTACTGACTCAATTTAAACAATGAAGAAGTTATTTCAAGTATAGGGGAAGGTAAACATTAAATTTTGTCTTTGGGTGGATTTTTCATAATCTTTCTGAATTAATTCATATAAAGAGACATTTATCTTTCCTCATGTATGCTCTTATTAATATTAAGTGCAAGAGGTAGCAAAAAAGAAATAGCAGGTGAGATGGAAGCAGAGAAACTAGAGGAGATGTAAAATCATAGACAAAAAGAGAAAGTATGATATAGCCACAAATTTAGTGATGAGGATCAAACCCCACAATTTATAATTATTTATCTGAATTGAGTCCTGAATTACCTACTTGAATTTTACAATACATTGAGTTTTGGAAAGATCAGTGTTGGCTTACAGGTTTCTGGATGAATACAAGGATTTGTTGTCAAAAACTTGATGTTCCTTAAAGGATTTCCTACTCAGGTGAGAGAAGTAACATGATGAAGTTTTCCTTGAGTGGGATTGTTGCTGGTTAGAAGCTTTCATAATATAGAGGCAAAGAAGAACTGCTGAGGCAGGGACAATGGGGAGAAAAAAAAATAAAAACAAACAAATAGAGATCCCATTACCTAACTGGCAGGCTGGTTAGCAGAGTATACTGGAAAATAAGTATTCACAGCCATACTAAAACCAAGTATTCCCAGGAAGAGCTTTCACTCTTCTGTGGAAAGGGAATGGATTAAGAATTACTGGATTAGTATTTTCTGGTGACTGAAGTAACTCTTGTACCCTGGGTCCGAGCAAATTTTTAAAACAGACTCTTAATAATCTCAAATTATCTGTGTTTAGAAATATAACATTTTCTTTTTCTTTCTACTTAAAAATATGGTTCTATATACAAGCCCAGTGTTCATATAATTTTACTTTGCAGCCAGAGAGACCAGTGTAGCATTTTATATTATTAAAATGATAATGACTGGAAAGTTGGTAAGTGATGTATGTAACAACTCATTTCATAGTGCAAAATATTCAGTGATTTTATGCAATTGATACATAGTTTTTAAAGAATGTGCTCTAAAAATTATTCCTAAATTGACTCAACCTCTCTAATCCATCTATAAAAAACATCTTTAGCTAGGAGACTGGTTACAAATACTTGCGAGTTTTCACAGCCTTTTGATAATGTATAAATTCTACAGAAGAACATGGAATAGAGCACTATAGCAGACTCTGCAACTTATTTCTGCTGATTTTTTCATATTGTTCCTTTAGAATAAACATGCTTTTACAAAACAAATATTCTTTGTGGTTTGTAGAGCCTTGAACTGACAATGAAGTTATTCTAACTTCAAATCAATGTAAAATTGTTTTTATTTCCTTTTAATCTTTTTTCACTCCCTTTCTTCTTCCCTCCTAATCCCATTCCTGCCTCCCCAGTCCTTTATCCTCATTGATTTTTTCCTAAGTGTTTAAGTAAGTGCCAGAGATTTGCTAAACATCACATGTTCTATTGCAAACAATATTTAGAGGACTTTGAAATATTTATATGCTGCTTTTTGGATACTCTTTAATGCCTTGAAAATGTGTACTTGTTTGCTTGCATATGGAAGAACATACACCAACATCAAATAACTTTTTATTACGAATAAATTATTTATGGAAATCTAATGTTGTTAATGAAGAAATTCAGCAAAAGGTTATTTTCTGCATTTTTTTCAGCAGACACTGTCTATAAGCCTATCTCTCTGCAAAAAGCACATTGCTTCTCCACGCCTTAGGCAAATATTTATATTCCACTGTAGTACATATTTGACATTGTTCGTGCTAACCTTCACTTTTTTGCCTTGTAAAATGTCAGTGCAACATATCTTAATAGCTGCTTATGCAATCTTATAAATGAATTAAGAATATTATTTTACTCTTATTCTGTTCTCTAGAGGATATATCTTCAGAACTTTTAATTTGCTTCTCTGTTTGTCTGTCTTGGTACCTTAAGCATAGAAGAAAGGCCAGTCTGTCTTTGTTTTCTTACTACTTGTTTGAATTTGAATTCCTTGGGTGTAGGGGGAGTTTGTGCTGCTTCTATTAATCACTTTCACAGTAGTCCTTCTTTAGAATTGAACATTTTCAGAGGAGGTGGTATTTTCTTTTGTAACTGTAAAGCATGTAGTGCCTGTAATGCAAATTTGATCTGCTGTCAAACCATTAGGTTAGAAATTAAATACTAATCGCTGCAACTTCACTCCTCAGACAACGCAAAACAAGTAATCCAAATTCGTAAGCAATCCTATAGAGTATGGCATAAAAAAAGATAATGTATTGCAAATGATAACAGATCAGATTAACTTTTTCTATAATAGATTGTCTTGACTTGAATAAAATGAATGATACAGTGTCACATGGTGCTCTTGTAAGTAGGTTAGAGAAACTATTACCATAAGGTGATGCAAAACTGGCTGAAGGCCAATAGGTAGTAATCAATGGCTCATTGTTACACCGGAGGTGTATAAATTTGAGTCTTCATAGTTGTGTTTTAACTGTTTCTCAGCGATAATGCCACAGAGTATACTTCAAAAAAAGTTACAGTGTATGATAGAGGTGAGAGACGTACCAAAGAGGTTAATTAGTTCACCCTAAGGAAGGCAAAAGTTGAGAAAATGTTTTCTTGAAGGATATAGTTCACGAAGAAAAGAAAAAGTTTCTATATTTAGTTGTGAACAGACACAATTCTTTGAAAATATCTGCAGGATGGAGTGGAACTCGATTTGAATATCGACAGAAAGTTGCTTAAAAGGGTCTTACAGAGAGGAAAGGATTATATGCTTACATATCCATAACAGGCAAGAAGAAAAATAATGCATATTAACTACAACAAGGAAGAATGGAGTTAGATACAACAAAAAAGAATTCAAACAGGAAGGCCAAGGAAATATTGGAATACATTGCCTGTGGAGTCTGCAAAATTTCTACTACCTGGAGATTAGATTAAGATGGCTGAAACCACTCTCTGACATGTAATTTCTTGGTAAACCTAGTGATTCTGGGAAGTATACTGTACAATGATGGCATTTACCTACGTTATATTTAGATTGCAAAATCAGAAACCTTTATTTTTGTTGTTAGTATTTGGAAGAAAGAAGTAAAATTGTATGTTCAATTTTTGACAGGCTCAGTTTCTCAGTTTTCATTATGTAACTATTGCTGAGGCCCCACACTCTCCCTGCCAGTTTTATGGAGCCCAATCTGACAGCTCATCTACAAGAGTTTAGGGTTTAGTTCCAACCCTAACTTAACTTACTGCTTGGTCTCCATTCTGAGACTGTAAACAAGATAGCAATGGATATCAAATGTGACTGTGGTTTTGGTAAACTAGATATTGATTGAGACCAGGGCTTTGTTTAATGCAGGATGAGAAACAGTTAGAAGATAGTAACATATTTTAGTCACCACCACCACCATAGGCCAGAACCATAAATGGTAATATTCTACATATTTTAACAAAGCTTTTGAAATGCCTTGTTCCCTTATTTCTGTTTCTGTGGGATTTTTTTGTTTTTGTTTTTGTTTGTTTGGTTTGGTTTGGTTTTGGTTTTTTAGGGTTGGTTTTTGTTTTTGTTTTTGTTTTTTCTGTTTTTGTTTTTGTTTTTGTTTTTTCTGTTTTTGTTTTTGTTTTTGTTTTTAAATTGCACTGCACAAAATAGCTGTTGTGGTATATTTCCTAAGTTAAATTGCAGAAAAATAGAGAAATGCTATCCCATTTAAGAGACTAGAGAGTGCACACAGGTTGTGGGTTACACTTACAAGCAGATATTTAAATTTAACAGGATATGAATATGTGGACTATGGAAGAGCAGCATTTTCTGTTGATAACGTTTTGCTTGGTATTTTTGCTTTGGTATTTTTGTGGTAATTTTAAATAAAAGCTCTAAATTTATGTAAAGGAACTACTAACAAAGTCTGTGGCTGGAAGAATGTCAATTTCAAGTTTCTGGTTATAATTTAAGAATATGTATCACAGAAATCGAATATGGTGTTCAGAGCTGCCAATATTTTTTCTGCCTACAACTCCTATGACAACCTAGTACTTGAATGACACAAGAAGCTAGTCACATCATGCTTTAATATATTTTACACTAGGAAATTAACCTAATTTTTTATAGTATTTCCTTTTCAGTTGACTGTATATATTGGCATACACATTGTAAGTGAAACAAGGAATTCTAGGAAAAAATATGGAATTAATCTTTTGGGCTTGACCTATGAGGGCTTACAAATAGTACTACTTGGCAAAAATTCTCCTAACGGCTTTATTTCTGTCACAATTTATCATTTGTAGAACACGAAGTTTCATGCAGCAGTGGAGACTACTTCCTATTCAGAAGTACATTATTCCACGTCTGGTAATGATGAAATCATGTATTTTATTTCCCTCTTTTCCGGGTGCAAACACTGTTAAATTTCTCATACCTGGTGATGTCAGAAGATACATGTAATTATACAGAATGAGTTTTCTAGCAATCAGAAAAGGAACTGTTACCTGCCTGGTAGCTGGAATGTCACAGCATCACTGAATCATAGAATGCTTGGGTTGGAAGGGACCTTAAAGACAGTCTGGTTCAACCTCACCTCCTATGGGCAGGGATGACACTAAACAGATTCAGTTGTTCAAGCTCCCCTCAAAACTCACTTTTAACATTTCCAGGGATGGGGCATCAACTTCTCTGGGCAACTTGTGCCTCACTACTCTCTGAGTAAAAAATTTCTTTGTAACGTCTAATCTAAATCAGCTCACTTTAAATTTAAAATCATTGCCTCTTGTCCTGTCACAGAATAACCATGTAAAAAGTCCTCTTCCTCCTTATTATAAGCCCCCTTAAGGTACTGGAAGGCTGCAATGAGTTGTCCCTGGAGCCTTCTCTTTTCCAGACTGAAAAACTCCAGCTGTCTCAGCCTGTCTTCACAGGAAGCTGTTCCAACTCTTTCATCACCTTGGTGGCCTCCTCTGGACTCGCTCCAACAGCTCCATGTCCTTCCTGTGCTGGGACCCCAGAGCTGGGTACAGCACTGCAGGTGGGGTCTCACCAGAGCACAGCAGATGGGCAGAATCCCCTCCCTCAACCTGCTGGTCACTTCTCTTTTGATGCAGCCCAGGATGTAGCTGTCCTTCTGGGCTGCAAGTACATATTTTTGTCTGATGTTCTGCTTTTCAGCCACAAGAACCCCAAAGTCCTTCTTCACTTGCAGGGCTGTTCTCAGTGACTTCTTCTCATGTCTGTACTCATGTGTGAGATTGCCCTGATCCAGCTGCTGCACTTTGAACTTGGCCTTGTTGAACTTCATGAGGTTCCTGTCTCATGTCATATATTACCTCCTCATTATTTTTTTTTAAATTCAATTAGACAGAGAAACAGGAGATCTTACAGTTTTATGTGTAGAGAATTCTTATAACATAATGTATTAATTTTCAATAAAGTTACTTTAATGGAAGAAAACTGTAGTGGGTCAAGTAATAATTTTTATTCAGAGGTATGTTCCACCCAGTGTCAGGCCTTAAAGAGAGAAAAGACAAAATGAACCCACCTCTGCAGTGTACCTTTCAGACTCCAGAAATCTGTATGCAAGGAACCTCCTGAACAGATATTTTTTGTAGCCCCAATGAGCTTATATTCTGTGCACTTCTGTAATTAGTTTCTGGAGCTGCTTTTGGTTCTGGCTTCTGCAGCAACTTGTGGCAATGGGTTCCAGTGATCTGTACAAATATATTTTGCAAGACTGCATAAGAGATTAAGTTCTTAAATTCTCTTTAAGGTAAGAGTCTACCATTTGAACATTTTAATCTAATATTTGCCTCCTGTTAAAATAAGAAATAAACAGAAACACTAGTGAAATCAGAAAAAGAAAATAAATTCAGAATTTTATGGATGTTGATTGTCTCCAAAAGGAATCAACTTCTTCTTTTCCAAATTTATACCACAATGATTCTCTTAACTTGGGCCCTGATTATTCTCCTACTCTGTGCTTTTTTAAAATTTCCTCTTTACTGATTTCAGAGGAGTCCTTCTTCTGTGCTCTGAGAGTGCACCAAAGAATGAATATAAACTCTTGAAGATAGGGGCATTTCTTTCTTAGTCAAATACAGAGTATATAGAGTAAGTCAGTTATAAAATGAATCAGCTAAACTATGTAGCAAATTGGACGTAAAAAGCTCCATAGGTTGATGTGTCAGTTACTGGCTGATTTATCCCTCAAATCCAAAAATACTACAAAAATCTATCGTTAAAAAAACCCCCAAAACAAAAACATAAACTTTATATTTTAAATTTTAGATTGCTCATGTACCCAAGCTTTTCCAGTATAAACAACTCTACCGCTTGCTCCTGTTTTATATTATTTTTTCAATGAGGTTATGGTTAAGTCATTAAGCGATGAAGACCAATAGGAGTAGAATAAAACAGTTGTCATTGAAGCCTCGTTGCCTGCAGCACAGCAATTTGCAGGGTAGGCTGCTTACTTCAGACTGTTTTAAGTTCAATCCTGCAAACTGGGTTCTGTGAGGAGAGAGAGCACATCAGGTGAAGCTGAATCACATCTTCCAGTAATTTAATCCAAAAGGAAAATAATTTATGTATTTCAACCCTATTCTGTGCTATCAATCAAAACAGGTAGTATCCTGACATTGTTCTGATGGTCAGGATATTTGTTTTGAGAATGCATTCCTGATTCTTACTAAAATACCGTATAAAGAAATTCTCAGTAATAAGGACTAAATAAAAATATTTGTCTTGAGTAATTTTGTGGATAAAGTTTGGAGTCTGTCTATTAATGTTTTTCTATGTTGAAAATGAACTGTTTTCTTTTTTCTCCTTATTACTATTCCACAATTTTTTATTTTTTTGCTTTTCCTTTACTTGCGTTTGGTTAAGATATCATTAAGAAGTTCATTAAAAGGGGGATTGAATGTACATTTCTGTACAGTTGCATGTACATTTCTTCAAATGTTTAACTTACTTTTCCCAGGTGCTAGAGCTGGAATTAATTGGATGTTTTTATGCCACAGAGGAAAATATTTTTAGTAGTAGAGTGTGAAATTTCTTGACATTTCCGCATGCAATGTAACCTGTTGGTGCAATCTTCTCTCACCTGCTTCTCACCTGTTTAATAAAAGAGTAAAGGTAAAACAAGATAACCGTAGTGAGAATGGGAACAGTAAAGACATTTCTGGTAGCAAGAGAAAACCCAGGAGAAATTTAATGAGTAGTAAAGATCAAGCTTTCAAGCCAGATTTTGTGATGTGGATATAACCATGGAGAAGTCTGGAAAGGAGGCTCCAGAAGAACTGAAGAATGGCTGGTGAGAAACACAGGTAGTCTTTGAAAGTGTTGTGAAAGAAATAGAATCCAGAGTTTCCAGAGTAATCTGGTTTTCTAAATTATAACCAATGTAATTATTATTGTGATGATTCCAACACACCTATGGACTACTCTGCATGTCACAGTTTAACCTATCCTTACTTCAAAAGATGAAAGCACACCCTAGTTTCCATTCATAAAAGTGGTTACTCAACTTTGTTTTCCTATTAATTCAAAGCTGTTTATGAGGAAGGCAGAAAAACCTGTGATTATTAATTTTGTCTTCTTAAAATAAAACTAGTTTCCTCAATACACTTCACTGGAAGCTGAATGGATAGTCTCGAAAGAAAGGAAATCAATTATAAACTTCAAGTAAATGAGTGACCTTTGGGTGAAATCAATACCAGGCAATGATCATCATGACCATTAGTTGCCTAGTTTGTTTTTGGGATGCATAAACATAGGCAAATTTTTTTGCATTCCAGATGAAAATAGGAAAAAAATGCTTCTTCTTCCAAGAAGCAGAAAAGATTAGATTAACATCTTGTAATATAAATAACACAGAGATCGTGATCAGATAGCTTGCTTCCCTTGCCAAATCAAGGTCTAAATATCTCCCTGAAAAATATGTAATACCCTTTTGCTTCCTATGAATTGACAATTTTGGATGCAATTGCTTCTGGCCAGGGAAATAGCAAAACCAACAACATCAAATTGAACAGGGCTACTTAGGGAGATTAAAACATTTTGGTTATACATTTTTTTGTGATATGTCCCTTATAATCAGTCAGAAACACATCCACTTTCTAGATCATATCTAGGCAATTGGTTTTGATGAATAAATTGATAACAATCAGCAAAAGAAAATAATATTTTTGGTAGATTCTCTTATATCCATATACTTTTATAGAATATGCAAAGTAGCAATTACAGCAATTTATGTAACTAAATTATTTGTAATGTTTCTGGATACTCTTCTATCAACTTGTAGATCGTTCTTCAGCTTTTATATCCCTTATGTCACTGATTAAATCTCTTTTCTTCAGGACAAACATATATCCAGGAGGTCTGTAAGTATTTCACACCTTTAAGATCACTGTTCCTCAGATGATCTGGCTCAAAACTCACCACTGTTTCTTTAAGGGAAGACAGGGGATGGTAACACTGCTCCCTGCAGGCCTTGCTTCTGTAGAGAAATGGTAAAAGACTTATTGTTTGAAATTTGAGATGCACATAGTCATAGGAAAACACTGTCCACTAATTTAATTTTCTCAGTTTGCAATTTGGACGCCTTAATACAGAAGCAGAAATAAGAATGATCCAATACCCCATTCAGGATATTTGTGTATTAGCAGCCTGAAATATTATGGGGAGCTGGAGGGACTTAATTTAAACATCTTATCTTATAGATACTGCCCTGTAACTTGAAATTCTAAATCTAGGTACCACCATGAAATCCCCAGACACATTAACTAAAGGTTGCAGATGGCTGTCTACCTTACTGTGATTGACTTTATCACAACTCAGAAATCTCTGTTGAGTGGTATCATACTTTGTGTTGTGTGAAAAGACAGAAAAGTTTGGAAAATATATCTGCGTAACTGTATGCAGAAAAACAGAATATGCCCAGTGTACTAACAATGCAAGCATTTCTCTGCAGTCAGTGCTTTGGTGCTCTGACAGGATGAAAACATTGTCTGGATTGTTTGGATTTGATTAAATTTCTTTCTTTCTTTCTTTCTTTCTTTCTTTCTTTCTTTCTTTCTTTCTTTCTTTCTTTCTTTCTTTTTCTTTTATCTCTGTTGTACAGCTCGCCTCCTTATGCCAAGGTGACATAATGAAGGCTTAGTGGGTGAGAGAAGAGCTGTGCATGTTGTCTACCTGGACTTTAGTAAAGGAGTTTGTAGCAAGGAGAGACATGGTCTCTTCTCCCAGATAACCAGGAACAAGAGGAAAATGGCCTCAAGCTGGGCCAAGTGAGGTTTACATTGGATATTAGGAAAAATATGTTAAAATCTTCACTTCCCACTAAGGTTCTTTTATTATTTCTGCTTCATTTCAAACCTAAAAATGCAGACATTCTTTTGAACTAAAGAATCCTGTTGTCACAGTGGCTGTTACTTATTTGTGAGTAGCATAACACTGTTGAAATTTTGATTACTCAGCAAAGTTTTGGCAGCAGTGTATTTATTTAAATCTTGTACTTGGGACATGGCCTCAGATGACCACCTAACTCCTAAACCTATAACATGCCAAAATTACTGCATATTTGACAGATATAGCTTTCTAAGAGGAAGTAGATATTTGGTGATCCATATTCAAGAGGGTTTTTTTTTTTTTATTTGGCTGAATATTGGAAAATTAAGCTTAAATCATATTACTAATTTCTTTGCATATTACTACATTATGGAAAGATTTAAAGCCATGCTACTGTGTACTTAACTCTTATAAAACTGGTGTAGTAGAAAGTTATGGAATATAAAAAAGCTTTTGTAGTTCACAGGAAGCAGTCTGGAAGCTTTGTAAACACTGAAACCTAAGTTAAAACCAAAGCGATCCTGTTTAGTACTGTAGGGTACTTATCAATTACATGTGCAAACAGAAAATGTTTCTTACAGAACTTGCCTCTAAATGAGCTTCTGTTTCTGGTTGAAAACTAAATCTTTGTAAGCTTCAGCATTGCAGAAATCAGAGAGAGTAAGCTGATATGTTCTTGTATAAATCATTAGTGTTTTAAGCTACTCTTACCTTTTGTCACCCCCCCAGATTTCTTTATCAACCAGTTTTCTTCATGTGAGGGGTCAGTTTTTCAGGGTCTGATTGTGAGGTTCTATTTCCTACCTCCCTCATTGTGTTTATAGTGAATGCACTGTTTGTATATAGAGAGAGGACATCAGAAACTCCACAACTTACTGGAGTTTAGTCTATGAAGAGCTGATTGTAAACAAAAATGAGAAAAGACCAATTTACTTTGCACAGGAATGCTGTGTGGTGGGTTGATGTGTTGTTTTTTGGGGCTTTAAATACTCTTCTTGCAGTTTATTGCTGCTTTCTTAAGTATTCAAACAAGCCATAAATACTATCTCTATGAGATGTGATGGCTCCTAAGTAGTCATATACATTTTCAGTTTCCGGTGTAATGATTTTTAATGGAAATAAGACTTTCTGTAATTAGTACTTTTTGCAATCATGCTTACTTGGCTCAGCACAAAAGACCAATAATCATCTAAATGCTATAGAATGTAATACAAATCTAACACAAAGTAACCTGAATGCTCCAAGAGGCTACTCTGTGCCCTGAATTGGCAATAGACAGTACTGAAAAGAAGGTGCATGGGCACATTTGGAGCACATATGTAAGTGACTGTGTCTCACTTCCAGACTGCTTCTGGCAGGGTATATATGTATATATTGCAGACATACAGCACCCCTGTTTGGAAATGGAGTTGTAAAGAAATCACTTCAGAAAAGTATGATTCACTTCTTGTCTTTTGTTTAGATGTTTAAGGCTTGAATTCAAAATGTTTTGCTTTTATAATCAGTACATAAACTGCACCCTTCCAAGCGTATCCATTCTGTGATTCTGTGATTTTGTTATCCAGAAAATTAATAATTAAATAAGGACTATTACTATTCAGCAAAGTAAGAGCTTTTAAAAATACTCGAGTCTTGGGGTATTTTGTGAATTCAGTTTTGTTTCCATTTGTTTGTGGTGGTTACTGTTAAAGAATCAGAATTTTCATAATTCGCTTAACATGATTTAGCTTTCCGCTGCAGCCTACAGTTTCATAAAATTTGGAACAAGTGCAGAGTCAGAATTTTCCTGGTTCTGAGAAATTTATCTTAATATTGAAGTCTATTTTGTAGTTGCCCTAAGCTACTCAAGAGGAAACAGAAGGAAGAATTCAGTCTCCAGGAATTGCATTCCTGTATTCTTCAGGAATACAGTCTGGATCCCTTTGGAGGCTCACTCTTTCCATCAGCTGTGGCAGGGCCTTAGATGACATTATTCTGAAAAAAGGCACTTGAGGTCCTAAAGAACAGTTTGCAAAACCCCTGTAAAGGATATATTCCCTTCTGTAATCTTCCTCGTTAACATGTATGAGACAAAATACACCTTGCTTCTGTATATGCACCTTCAGCAGATGACACACGAGGCATAGCTAGCCTAAAAAAGAGATTTATGTAGCCTCTGGTCTGCTTCAGAGGTTTCATGCACCATGCTGGGGCCATGTTGTGGGTCAGATAAAAGAGTTCTGGCAGCAAGATCAGGCTGATCCTCACCTCTGTATTAAAGCACTTTCCAAGTCCCAAGGCCACTCGCTGTATGCGTGCTCCATGCCCAGCAGAACTGCTCTCCACATGCCCAGTGACTTCCTGGCAAGCGATGGTCCTCGGGATCATTCCATCAGGACATGCTTTACAGCACATTCAGCAGGCCAGGGAAATGCAGCATTTTCTTAAGATGCATTAAAAGCATGAGATCATTACATATACAGAGGGGTATTTCCACATTTTTCCTCCATAATACTTTATTTCTATTGATCAAGTATTCAGCAAGCTTTTCTAGTTCCTGCAGGCTGCCTGTGGAAGAAGTGCATTTTTATGCACGGATGTTGCAATAAGTAATACTGAAAAAGTTGGCAAACTTCAGGGACTTTTCATTGTAAACTCTCTATTACAGGTAGAATTAAATTTACTTTAATCTGGTAAGGTCAGATACTGTTCACTAAAAGACAACCAACAGAGATCACGGGTATCTAAACACTTTTAGAAACTACCTTTTAAGATAGATTGGATCAGATTTAAGATTGGGCTTTTAGGAAAATTCATAATGTGTATGTTCCCTGTCTCATTTTAATCCTCAAGAGCCCACAGTTTCTGCAGAGCAGAGCTGGTCCTTTTCTCAAAAAGGAATTACAGATAAATATAATAAAATAGTTTAATTTGTCTCAGACCAAGATATGACTCTAAATATTTCTAGTATATAGTTTAACAGTGACTGGTAAATATTTCTTAGTGTTTACTAACAGCAAAAGTCCATTTGAAAAGCTAGGAGAACACAATTTTTTTGTTTTGAATTAAAGTATTCACATAAATAAATAAATACATGCACAGTGAAACAGCAAACACTTTTCTAATGTGAAAGAAAAACTTTTAAGACAATAAAGCTGAGAAGATTACATAAATTTGCTAAAGCATATATTATGATTACCTGGGAATAGCAATGTCTGAATTTCCCCAAAAAAGGTTGTTAATCTGAAAGATCTGCACAGCTGGACAGGATGTAAAACAAGTGATCTCAATAGAGACAACAGCAATGAAATGGAATATATTAATAATCATGAAAACTGACATGCCAGAAACGTTTTGTGATTCCAGGCATCTGAGAGAAATTCGAAAAACAATAAGCTAAGAAAAGTTTCCTTTTCATGCCATGTAAAGGGAACTTTAACATTCTGGTATATATTCGTGCATAAATTCTAAACAGCAGCCCAAATAAGTCTGTTATTTGGCTTGGAAGAGAAAATGTTACTGGCAAAGATAAGAGGTGTGGGTTTGGAGGGTTTCTTTGTTTGGTTGGGGTTTTGAGGGATTTTTAATAATTTTTTTTCATTCTATGCCCTGGCTCTCTGTAAGGCTGGGACAAAAGTTATTAACGTCACAGAGATTAAAGAAAGATTATTAGTTTATCTCAATGTCAACAAAGAGATAATGAAGAACCTTCTAACTGTTTCCTTTTCTTCTGGAATTAAAAGAGAAGTGTAAATGTGGTATATCTCCATCAAAAAAGTTAAAAAGATTCTGACAGATGCGATCGGGTTCTTCCTTTTAACCTTTGATTGCTTAGCTGTTTCTTTGAACTCATTCCTGCTACAGGTAGTGAAAGCTGAGGGCATGTTATTTTAGTTATTCCTCCTTCCCAAAGAGGAAATGGTTCTTTCACAATGTGCATTTTTTATCATCTGATTTATAGCCTTTGTTTGCTTTACCATTCTGTCCTTCTTTCTTCCTAGAAAAAAAATCTCTCATGCATACCTTTGTCTAAGTTACTTCCTATTCTTTACAAGATCTGTAAAGCTTATTTTTGAAAAAAAAAAGTTCAGACTTCAATGAAGTAAATGTAAGTCAAATATTCAAATTATTATATTCTTACTTTAGCTTTGAAATAGACAACTCTCTTTAATTAGAGAAGTGTTTAGTGTATTGTTTTTTAGTTTCTATTTACTTTTTTTTCCTTGGCAGGATAGTGTAAGTATTTATTTTCAGGAATTTTGGAAGCAACAGGGGAGAACCTTTGAAAATTTTATTTGTTTACTCATCTAATGGCTTACTTTGTGTCATCAAAGAGAACACAGCCCATTCTTTCATTACAAAAGCATCTCTATTTTTTTTCCCCATTGACCACAACCCCTTAGCTACAACAAGCTATCCTACTATAGTCACCAAAAATGAAATAAACAGCATAATTACAACATAAAGAAAGTGAAGTGCAGAGGTATAGAAATTCAAAAGATTTTATGACAAAGTAGGCTGTAGTTTTGTGTATATTTCCTATATACCCTGTCTTTTAGTAAATTTTTAAAAAATTATGTAAAGACCATTCTTTTAAACAGTAATCTAATAACTGTGCACCTTCTTTTTAGTACCTCTATATTGTGTCATATCTGGGGTTTTGTACAATGACTGAAAAATGCATTTAGCGTTGTCTGAATTCTGTAGTGCATTGGGCAACATGTCACAATAGATACAGACAATTTAGCTCTGTGTCTTGGTACGTTTGTTTTATGAAAACTGAAGCACATTCTGTAAACTGGAGAAATATATCTCTAATACAAAATTTACAGGTTAAGCAAATAGTCTTTCTCATTGGAGTCAACCTTACCTCTTTTCAGAAGAAATGCACATTATCTTATGGCTATGTATCTCTAGCCTGCATTTGATTGCTCCCAAGTTATCTGAAAAAAACCTAACCTCAAAAAAACAAAATGTACATTTTAAAACATCTGTTATTGACTATGTGTTTTGGAGGAACAACTGTCCTAACTCAGCCTCTGGTCAATGAGAACTTAGTGTGCTAAACAACAATATAACAGCAGATGTACAATAAAGGCCAGAAGGCTGAAATATTTTGGCTACTGCCTCTTCCTTGGTAACAGGAAATGAACAGCTCATGGCATAATCTGTCATAATATTTTTTTGTCATTCTTTGCCTGACTATGGCATGAATTCAGTAAGACAGCACTTTGTTCTCTCAAGGCATCCATATTTCACCATCTAAGTTAGAATCACAGAATAACACAGAATCACCTGGCTGGAAGAGACCTTCAAGATCTCTAATTCCAACCCATGCCCTAAAACCATCTCAACTAAACCATGACACTGAGTGCCACATCAAATCTTTTTTTTTAACACATCCAGGGATGGTGACTCCATCACCTCCCCAAGCAGACGATTCTAGAAATTTATCACTCTTTCAATAAAAAAACTTTTTTCCTAACATCCGACCTAAATTTCCCTTGGTATAGCTTAAGATTGTGTCCTCTTGTTCTTGTCAGTTGTTGCCTGGAAAAAGAGACTGACCCCCACCTGGCTACAGCCACATTTCAGGGAGTTGTAGAGAGTGATAAGATCACCTCTGAGTCTCATTTTCTCCAGGCTAAACACCCCCAGCTCCCTCA